>JAPKLX010000117.1:0-46423 GCA_026898415.1 Leonotis leonurus | reverse complement strand
TATTAAGGTTCCATTTGGACTCTTAAATATGTAGAGTGGGCCCAGTTTGGCTTTTTAATAATGGATTAAGTTATCCCTTAATATTGATTTAATAAAATTTACCTATGGTTTAAGATAGTAATTTAAAGGATTAGTTATAAATAGTTGGAATTAATCCAATAATTTAGACCCATCTTTTTAAATTTTATATTAATGTTCTCAATGACTTAGAAATATATTAGAGAAATTTAATAATTAGATGATATTAGAACTCATTATTGATGATAGTTGTATCAACTACTAAGGACTTGATTTTAAATCAAGTAATAATTATACTAATTCATGGAATAATAGCATATTATTTCATTTTGATTAGATACGCCAATTAATACTCACGATGAGTATTTTTCCTCTTAATTACGATTAAGGTGCGGCTATAGGAAATTCCAGTCGATTTGCACCAGACTTTCGTTGACGAGGAAGCACATCAGGTAGGCTTTCTTTTACCAAATAAAATCGCATGCGTTGTACCAAAGCATGATTTTCGCTTTAGAAATGCTAGAATTTTAAATGTTATGAAATATTGCATTGTCGAAAATATTTATATTTTGGTATGATGCGTATCTGTTGAAAAATTAATCGATTTCGGACCTTTAAGGATTTATATCTTTTAAGGTTAGTGTACACCAGAACTGTGAGTCATCTTAGCGGGTTGGCCGGTTCAGTGTTCGCGGAAAGTGGCCACTTTCCCGACACACAGAATTACAGATATGTTTGATTACTCCAGAACTTAGACTGCGCAGTCAAACTTTAAGATCCCACAAGAATTTTAGTGAACATAGGTTCTTTAGTGACAAAATCCCTATGTTGCACTGTATCACGGCAATTGCAAATATATCAGTACGAATGTGATTTCGGCATGTGTTTACTGAGTACTTTTGTACTCAGTCCTGCATATATTTATAAATGTGCAGGTTAAGTCGTGATGACGAAGTGGAAGGCTCAGCGGTGGTTTTTGTCAAACTCTGGTTATTTTACCCTCGGTGATTTACATGTCGTCATACATGTAAATCCAGATATTGATCCAGTTTCCGCTGCCAGACTTTTGTTTTAGATCCAAGAACTTTTTACCTATCTATCTTGCCTTCGAATTATGTATTTCAGATTTGTGCTCGTTCTCCGTGTTTTCTTGATGTGATTTCAAATCCCTGATGACTTCGAACGTTTAGTGTTTCTTGATGTTGGTATAATCTTTGTGGACTTCGGACTTTGAAATTCTGTTGATGTATTTGGGGTGTCCGTGACACCCAAACTCTATCAAAATCTTCCTCTTTGTGGTACGTTTCACGTATCATCCTTTTATCAATGTTTTCGTTTCGTTTGTTTATCCGTATTTTCCTTTTTAGTCACGTTTTCCCCGATTTTACTTAGAGAAGTGAAATGGGGACGTGACAGACTCGAAGCCTTACTACGAGGCCTCAGGAGAGTAGCCCTCATCACAAGCCGACCGACTACAAAAGAAGCAACTCCAGATCAAAGAAAGAAGGCAGTTCCGCAACTACCCTTGGTTGCCTCATACATTCCTTGAAAATAGATCTTCTAAGAGCATGCACAATGGAAGCACCCCATTTGGGGTTCTAATTTTTGCCACATGTACAAGTACCCAAAAATTAAAATTATTACAATGGTGGGTACTAATTTTTGGGTCCTAATACTATTTGATGGAGCCCACTTTAATACAATTTATCCCTTTTATTATTTTGATTTATATATTTTATGTATATACTATGTTTTATGATTAGTTTAATTTAATACCTTTTATTATTTTGATTTTATATAGTATTTTTTTAATTGAATTTATAAAATGAATTTTAATATTTTATTATTTAAAATATTCTAAATGTAAGCAATGAAAAAAAAAGATAAAGGATAGATAAATTTGCAATAAACTTGAAAATTTCATATAACATACAATACTTATTTTGCGATACCTATTACAAACGAAAATTAGAAAATATTATAATGATTCAAAATCAATACAAACTTGAAAATAACACGCATAACTAAAGGGAAAATGCAATAAAAAAAATAACTACTCATCACCGTTGCCAAAGTGCTGCCACATATGCTCAATTAAATCGTGTTCTAATTTTTTATGAGCTCGTTTATCTCGTAAATTTGTTGACCTCTCTATATATGCTCGAAATGACGGAGTCGCTCCTTGTGTTGCACGCCCTCTATCGCTAGATCCGACATCATCGTCATCATCTGTAAAATTGGTGACGCCTTCTTTCTCATCTTCGACTATCATATTGTGCATAATAATACAAGCGATGATGATATCTTTTATATGCTCTCGGAACCAAAGTCGGCATGGACCTTTAATAATTGCCCATCGTTTTTGGAGGACACCAAATGCTCGTTCAACATCTTTTCGTGCAGCTTCTTGCATCATTTTGAACAACCTCCGTTTGTCATCAGTGGGTTGTGGAATAGTCTTGACGAAGGTAGGCCATTCGGGATAAATTCCATCAACTAGATAATAGCCATGATTGTATCGTACACCGTTAGCCGTAAAACTTATTTGTGGTGCATTTCCCAGTAATGTGTCATTGAACAGTGGAGATTGATTAAGTACATTGATGTCATTATTTGATCCGGCAACTCCAAAAAAAGCATGCCATATCCATAAATCTTGAGAGGCAACCGCTTCAAGAATTATTGTAGGGCGACCTTGATCACCGCGAGTGAATTGACCCTTCCACGCTACTGGACAATTTTCCCACGCCCAATGCATACAATCGAGACTTCCGATCATACCGGGGAAACCGTGTTTTTCTTTGTGCATCCGAAGTAGACGTTGACAATCATCAGTGGTTGGCTTTCTTAAGTATTCTGCACCAAAAATGTCAATGATACTGCGACAAAATTTTTTAAGACATTCAATACCTGTTGATTTTGCAACACGGAGATACTCGTCGTATTGATCGGCTCCACCACCATTTGCTAGTTGTCGTAGTGCCACCGTACATTTTTGTAAAGGTGTGAAACCATTTGTACCTGTTGTATCTTGACGGAGCTGAAAATACGCATCGTTTGCCTCCAATGAACTAGCGATTCGAAGGAATAACGCTTTTGACATCCGAAAACGTCGACGGAATACACTTGCACCCCAAGTCGAATTTTCGTCAAAATAATCCTTCATGAGCTGAACATTTGCTGCATTACGATCTCGACGCACAAACACTCTATTGCGTCGTGGATCTTGTTGTGCCTGAATATAGTTGAAAAAACGTTGATTGGTTTCGTTCCATGATTCTAAGGCATTTAGATCCGCCTCATCATCGATGGAATTGTCCCAATCACTAGAGGAAGAAGACATCTTTTATGTGTTTGGAAAAAAATATATGTGAGGGAGTTGCAATGAAGTTATTATAAATGAATGAGTGGAATGATATATTTATAGCATTGAGAATTTGAAAAAATGACATGACCGTTTTCTTACAATAAATTCAATATGCTTTCAATGCAACGGTCACATTCTAATTATTCTGACAAAATTTAAATAATGCAATAATAGTGTCAACGGTAACATTAAATATTATTAAAACAAAATTTGAATAATGCAATGATAATGCCAACGGTCATATTTAAATTATTGAGGAATACATAAAGTGCAATACATATTTATAGACTGCAATGATAATTCAATATACTAGAGGAATAAAGTGCAATACATAATTAAAATTAGATCAATACAAATAAAGTGCAATACATAATTAAATTCCTAAAATTTCAAAAAACACAAAGTTGCATGTAAAAAATAGTAAAACAAATAATAATATAATACAAATTAAGTCCAACCCCATTTCTTCTTAATCTGATCGCATACTTTGTCGTGAAATTCCTTTTGCTCTACTGTCATTTTTGATGTATTTCGCATCACAATGGAGTAATCGTTCTTGAATTGCATTGAGTTTGGAGCTTCTTGTATTTCTCTTTGAGACTTCATGAAGCTTTCCATAAGGTCGTCATTACCAGTGGCTTTTTTCCCCTTTCCTTTCTCTCTTGCATTTCTCTTTGCAGCTTTCTGTCCCTCCGGACGAGCATGAGGGTGCTCACTTGTAATTGATTCTGGATTTGATGAGGTAGTGTATGCACCAGAATTTGATGTCTTGGTCCTCTTCGAAGAATGGATATTGTCATCCACCGTGGCAAATTTTGGGCTCTCTTTAAGAATATTCCAAACACCTTCATGTTTAAAAGACTTATCATTTGAATGTACCTTGAATTCACTATGGGCGCGGGCCATGATATCTGCATCACTGTGACCGCTAGGCCACATTGCATAACACCGAGAGTAGCATTCTTGAAATAGCTTCGTATCCTTTTGTATTTTCATGAAATGAGACTTCAACATTTTTGGATTCCTCTCTGGAGTATTTCGTGGGCGATTTTTATTGTAAGCAACAGAAATTCGCTTCCAATATTGATCCTGTTTCTGATCATTTCCAATAATAGAATCTACACTTATATCGACCCAACAAGTTGCAAGTACCTCACTTTCTTTGCTAGTGTAGCCATGTCGCTTGTGAGTGAAATCTTTGTCATTGTCGTTGATGTCTGGCTCATCATTGAGATTGATCATGTCAAGCCCTTTTGCAGACAAGTCCGTAGGGGGAAACATCTCGGAAGGTAGGAATCTTTGACCTTGATTAAATCCTTCAGGTTGAGTATAATATTGAGAAGAGAATTGTTGAGAATTCGAGAACATCTGAGAAGGGGAAAATTGTTGCTGATTGGGAAATTGTTGCGGATTGGAAAATCCTCTCGAATTTAGAAATTGTTGAGGGTTTGAGAATTGTGAAAAATTAGAAAATTGATGATGATTGGTTTGAGAAGAAAATTGTTGGAAATTTTGTGGGTCAAAAGAAGAAGGATTCGAATATTGATATGAATTTGGATCATAATTAGACGAATCTTTATCCATTGAAAATATATTAACAAAAGATAATAAATGATATTGCAAAAAGAATGTAAAATAAGAGATGAAGTAAAGATTTGGTGTAGTAGAAATGAATATGAGATGTAGTATTTATAGAATAAATGAGATATAAAAATAATTAAAAAAAATGTTGCAAACGGCTAGTATATAAATAAACGGTCATAAAAAATTTTATGTTGCATGAAATATATATAACGGTCATAAAATAAAGTTGTTCCAATATTTATGTTGCATGAAATGAGAGAGGACAAACAAACAGTCACATACTGCACGAAAGCTAGCTAGTGTAAATAAGGAAAATGTATTGCTGTAGAAGAAATATATATATATAAAAGTATTATAAAAATCATTAAAAGATTAAAAGAAAAGAAAAAAGAAAAAAAAAAAGATAAGAACCCAAGTCCTTAGGTAAGGACCTTGGTTCTAAAATAGGGGATCCCCAATGGGGGGCAAATTTAAGGGAGGGTGCTAAAATTTGCCACCTAGACAAGCACCCTCCCATTGTACATGCTCTAAAAGGCTTTTCCATCTTTAACAAAGAGAAGAAGAGCTATAGCAGGGAAGCGCGCAAGAGAAGAGCTATAGCTAGTCTCCAGGTTCTAATAAACGAATTAATGTAAAGATGTGTATTTATGTAATGATGTGTATTTAAGTAATTCTAGTGAATTGATACATACATCCATTAATATAATTATTAATTATATATAATGAATTGATTATTAATATTATACACGAATATATTTAATTAGCTACAAAGAATTTGTTGATTCATGAACATAATCAATGAAACATGAATTCATTTATTTTCAATAAAACAATTTATAAATAGCGGAACAAGTTATAAATATGAACTCATTTATGTTTTAATATATGTATCCAAAAAAAATAAATCAAAAATAATGAAATTATCAAACAAATCAAAAATAGCAGAACAACTTGATTGTTTCGCTATTGTTCAACTATTTATGACTTGTTTCTTTTAGACATATATTAAAAATCGGTGTAAAAAAAATCGTAACATCCAAAAATTTTACATATTACATTTTACTATTCTTTGAAACAATCCAATAATAGTGAACAATTCAAAAAACAAAATAAGTTAATAATAGGATAGAGAGTATTAGCAAATGAGAGGCAAACTATCCAATTCTTATCTTGTCACGCCCGCCCTTCACTAAGGATAGTAAAGTCGGGGAAACCGTGACTAGGGAAGGGATTAAAGAAACGGGGATAGAAGTGGGGAAACTAGAACGAGGCTGAACCGAACAACATCCTTGTAACACATCAAATAATTCATTATACATGAATTATAAAAGGGCTTGAGTCTTAGGCTCAATACAATTCATCAGAATATGAAAGAACTGGAGTCTCGATTTTAATACATAATGATCTCAAACTTGCAGCGGAAAGACATATGGATCGCAATAAGCTCTACATGTATGAAGACATGCAGAACCCCCAAGAATCAAATACTAAGAGATCGACAAAAAGCCCGAACGCAGCACTCCTCCTTCACCACCGCTTAACCTGCACGTTTAGAAATACATGCAGGGCTGAGTACAAAAGTACTCAGTAGACACATGCCAAAATCGCACATATACATATATAACTGTCATGCCATTCGCAAGTGAAGCATAGGGATTTTTGTCTCTAAAGCACCTATGTTCACTAAAATCATTTCTTGTGAAATCTTGAGTTGACAGGCCTGTCCTAGTTCTTTGTAATCAACCATATCTGAACGTTATTTGTGTCGGGGAAGTGGCCACTTCCCACAGACACTTGACCGGTCAACCTTCCGTTGACTCACAGTCCATTGTGTACACTAGTTCGAGTGGAGACGCTAACCCACTGGAACCCGAATTCGATTATCATATAACAGATAGGCATCATACATAAAGCGAAAACATTTATGGCAAGACAGTGCTTTGAAAATATCTCGTTTCATTTTGAAAGCATGCACACATATATTTTTATAGAGTAAGAAAAACCTACTTGAATAGTCTCGACTGGTGATGAATTTGTTCCCGAAACCCGAATCCGACCTTTCGTCGAAACCTTTAAATAAATCTCGAGTGAGAAATAGTTTCGAACATATCTAATATTCTCTAGGTGAATGAAATGTCATCCTTTACTATTTCGAGAATTATTCTTGAGTCTTAACTCGACTAATATTCGAGTATCTTAGTCTAAAGGTGTCGTGAAGTTCTTAAATCAACCTATGATTTATTACTTAATTTTATTTACTTACCCAAGTACATAATTGTTGGGTATAATTCATAGAGAAACTTTTACTAAAATTATTTTGATTCTTGGATCAAAATATTTAAGTTAATCTTATAGGTTATCAATAACCATAATAATACGCTCTAAGTACAATTTATGATTAAATTAAATAAATTAAATTTTCTAAATTCAATTAGAAATCTCATCTTTAGACATAGTCCAATAATTTAATTCTTGGTTCCTTAATTGAACAATTAACCCAATTATGATTAATTAATTAACTTCCTTAGCCCATTAGAAATCTATTTATCCTAGACAACCCATTTAATTTATGGGCCCAGGTTTGATTTATATTCGGCCCACTCGGTTAATTAAATTAGCCCACTTTATTAATTCATTGAGCCCATTAATTAATTTATTCAAGCCCAAAGGGTTTTATTTTGTTGTAGCCCAAATCTTAATAATCATAAGCCCAGTGGATTAGCTTAGTTGGCCCAGTTAGACCCTTAACTTCGGCCCATTCAATTAACTATCCTAACTTAAAATTAAGCCCAAATGGATTATTCGACTGGGCCCTCAACTCGGCCCATACGGATTTAATTCTCGGCCCAACAACTTCAAAGCTCAGCCCATAATTCGTTTTATTTCTGGAGCCCGATATATCTAATATTCAGCCCGTTAACCCGGCCCAGGTTCTGGATTGTTCTAACCTAACACTCTCCTAAGCTAGGGTTACTTCTTATTCCAATCTCACTCTCTTCTCTGCCTTCCCATACCTTCACCGACCCAACCCCTCTCTCTCGGAACCTCCATTTCCCTATCCAAGACTTAGCCGACGACCCCATGACCAGCGCCTCCCTGCCGAAATCTTCTCTCGACAGAGATGGCGCCAGCCGTCGCCGGTGCTCTCCTTCCTGGTAAGTTCTCCGATTTCTCTTCTCTTTCTCCGGTTCTCTCGCCGCCCTCGCTCTCTTCCTGTCTCACTCTCTTCCTCCCTTTTCTTTGGCAGCGAAGACAACAAGCGGTGTGGTTTCCCGTTTCTCCGCCGCCCTCGCCCTGCCTTGCCGCCGCCGTTCTCTTCCTCTCCCTCATGTATTATTTTTTTTTCCTTTCTATTCTTTCTTGTTCTGAAAATCCTATTTCCCTTCTTTTATTTATTTGTTTTAAATTCTGCATGTATCAAATCTTCTAAAGATTTTTGCAAAATGTTGTTTTGGATTAAAGTTATAATTGTTACTTGATGTTTTCGAATAAGGGGAAGTGGTTGCAGATTCAAGACTTCGAATTTGTTCTATGTTCTGTCACCTGGTGAGAAGGGAATTTCATCTCCTCAGGTTCAGTGTCTAATTTAGATCCTCAATGCATCCCTCTTACAGTTTAGTATGTCTTTTTGTCTATCTATATTTATTCCACTGATAAGAATATGTGGTTGTAGATTAGGAGGTGGGGGTTTCGTCTTGAGGGCCTGGAGAGTGACTAATTAGCTTCAGCTATGTCCACAGTTCATTTCTCTCTTCTTCTTATTAGATGAAGTTCTAGTTTACAGTAGTCTGCTCTAAATTCCCAAATTCCTAGATTGATTAGAATAGTTCTCTGACTTCTATTTATTTTATTGACTGATTTTCTTATATGTTTCTTAAATTCTGAGTTTAAGTTGTGTTTTAATATGAGTTCTGCAAATCTGCATCTTAAATTTCCATATAAGTTCTGTTACTATGGTGTTATGTTCTTTATGCTATGTTGTTCTTGAATCTCTGACTTTATGTGTGAGGTGTTCAGTAAAGAAGAGTTCTGTATTTGTTAAAGTGACTAGGGTTCTGGAATTAAAGCTAAATAGTGTGAGCTTAAAGCGTGAGAGTTTTAGTTTGAGCTTAAACTTTATTCTGAGATGTATATGTTTGATTATGGAGTATTTTGTTAGTATTGCTGCTAAGTTTATGTCTTTCATTACTCTAACATGATGGGATCTACGTGTGCTCAAGAAATAAGTTTGTGATGCTTTCAAGAATAAGTAAAGTTCTCTGATTCATAATTTCAAATCTAGAAAATGTCTATCTTTTGTTGTTCTATGTTCGTCCAGAAGTGATAGAATTAAATGGTAGTGTAATTGTTGAAGTCTGTGCTTTAAAAGAAAACGAAGATAACAAAAAAAATCTAAGGGTTTGAGTCTTAGTTTTACCTTAAGAATTCTTGTTCCTGAAGTTGAACTTGTAGTAGGCTTCCTGGGCATGACTTCTCCTTCTAAGATTCTCACTAAAATTTCCTTTAAGTGTTTGGTTGGTTTCTGAAATGTTGTGCGTGTGCTGAGGGATTGGTATTTATAGTGCAAACCTCTGATAGGGGTCTGAAATCCTAGATACTATTTGATCCTTATTCCATAAATCCTGAACATCTTTCTCTGCTTTATGTTGCAGCTCATTTCCTAGAAGAGAAGGGCTGACTTTGCCCCACACATGGGATAGAGAGTTGGTAGTGTTCCTTCCTTTTCTTTGCAGGTTATAGGGCTACAACATGTGCATCAGTAGGTAGCTTCAGTGTGCTTCTAGATGGGTTTGCCAGAAAAAAAAAAGAAAATCCCCTCTCTCTCTAATCCATCTATGTCGACAACTCTCTTTACCTAAATAGCTCAACAGTCTACCTATACAGCTCAGCAGTCAGCACCACCTTTGTCATTGTTTTCCTTAATTGCTAAATCTCTTTTATGTACTTTACATATCTCTTATTGATTTGCTATAGAAATAGAATCTGACTTTTGTTGCATTTGTTGACCTTTTGATATATCCCAGACCTTTTACAGAATTTTTTTTATAGTATTTTATCTTTAATATGCTTGTAGTTTTTGCACACGTTACTGCACATTTTTTTTTACGCTTATACTGCATATCTTCCATTGCAGATTTGCTTTCTTATATAGGCTGTCATTTCTTTATTTATGTTACCTTTCTTACGTATAAGCTTTTTCTACCTTTCTCCCACTGCAGATAGTGGGTTGTTGCTATCATATTCTATTTCCTATTTCACTTATCTTTTATATAATCTCTTACATGAAAGTTTCAATAAGAAAATTAATTAATAGAACTATTAAACTTGGGTCCTAATTTCTCTAAAATTTTTACTAGTTATCATCTTTTTTAACACATTAATTATATCCACGTTCAACTAATTAATATATAAATATTTATAAGGGCAATACTTTCAACCCATTGTTAAATTCCAAATCCAGTTTGCTTTAAATAACTCTAACTCATGCAAGTTTTTAATAGTACTAGGTTATTAAGAATTAACTTTAAAGTCATGACTTAAAATTTCCAATACAAAAACATCTAATCCGACGAATTATTACGAGTTAGATTGGGGTTAAAAGGGCGGGGCATTACATATCTGCATAATCTTTAGCAATTGGAAAAATAAATTATAATATTCTTAATATCCTAATCCTAATCCTAATTTTAATCCTAATCGAATAACTGATTAGTGGCAAGTCCTACTTCCTTACAAAAGTAACATCAAACTAAAGAATTTTGCTGATAAATACAAGAATTTTGTATACCTCAAAGCATGCTTTATGTTTAGATGATGTATCAGACTTGTTTTAATTACACTTTAATGAGAATAAATGTTTTTATCATTGGTTTGTTATTTATTTTTGTTATATATATTGAATTGCAAACAAATCCAAATATTACAATTGTAGACTGTGTGGTGGATCGATGATCACGGAAGGTCGCACAATCGGCTCCTTTGTAATATAAAGTCACAGTCTAGACAGACTTGGACAATCTAGTCGGTAAATGCTGCAATATCATTTCGATGCGAGAGCTGACCTTAGCCCGCAGAATGAGGTCGGTATGTATAAGCGGATACACATGCTTTGGGTATACATATTGCGAGGTTTCACAGTGAGATAAGTTCTAACGTGCTGATACTTAGAACGAGGTCTCGGAAATTAATTCATCTCTTAATTTGTGACGATGACATTAGTATAAGCGGTTGATTATGCTGGTTTGATTCATCTACGCTTGCGGGTTTTTCGTAACTCTAAATAGTAATGTCTTGGGCGGTAGTGATTGGCTTAGCCAGAAGTGTCAGTCGTACAGAATCGCGTCTCGATGACATGAGTTGATAAATCCGCGTGAGGCGTTCAGAAAGGTTTATTCCATATGTATTATTAAAAGTCTGAACCGGATTACTCACGAATAAATATATTAATTAATTGTAAGTTGTCAGCAAACTCAATTAACTAATGGATTTTGAAAATCTTAAACGTGAGAAATAATTAATGACAAAAGGGTTACTGTCACGACCCGCCTACTTAACTACTATATTAACTACGTAAACAGATTGCGACTAACTGTACTGAAAGAACTGACGAACCAAAAGGGAACATTGGGATAAAAGAATATTGATTTCAAAAAAAAATTCGGCAGCATCTCCTTTGTATATGGGTTAATCCCAGACAAACAGAAAATCAACACAAGATACAATATATCATATCCAATGGTTAAGAACATCAAAAGAACAGGAGATGATATATAAGATAACAAGTTCAACAACAACAAATTATGCAAAGCTCGGTTTCCAAACGTAAGTGACCAAAGGTAATGAGTCAACAAACTACCATATATGACCAACATGTCAAAGATAACTCGGAGTTTGGCAACAAATAGAGTGGTTGGAATTTATGTATGACGACATAATCTCGGGCAACTAGATACATACATCAATCAACATAAAAGAAAACAAGCCCGATTCAGCATCCCTCATCATCGCCAACTCCGCTGCTCAACCTGCACATTTAAAAAAAAATATGCAGGGCATGAGTACTATATGTACTCAGTGGGCACACTGCCAAAAACATTCAAACATGCTTTTATGACTTGCCAATGCTTTCTTTTAAAATAAACATTTGCATGCTCATGCTGTATCTTGCTCAAATCATAAATTGTGTCTGCAGACAAATCATTGAAATATACCATATCTACGCACTCTTGTGTTGAAAGGTAGGCCTCCCCTTCAACACTATGACCGGCCAGTCCGCTCACCGGCTCACGGTCACATATGTGTACACAAACCCTTACTGGCAGCTCGTCCAGCATAGGGCCGACGCCGTAATTCTCTCGTAGATAGGTAACATGCATCATATGCTTAAAACAGGCAAGTCACATCTTTCAAGATAACACGCATATTCAAATATTGCATAATAGCATGCATACTTTTAGTAAGAAATGCCCACCTGGATGACTTATTCTATATAAGTCAAAGATTCGTCTTCTTCTTTCTTTGGTTCCGTCCCTCTTCTTTCTACTCCACTTGCACCTTAAATATATAAATTTGGAGTACATTAGAAAGATATTACTCCACTATTTCTCAATTATACTTACTTACTTAAATATAATCCCTTGTCTCAACTTGGATTACTAAGATTTTACTTTCTTTCGGGTCATTGCATCCTTAACTGATTTAATTATTCATAACTTTATAAATATACATCATTATGTATTTTAAGCTTATTTATAAGCTTACTTTCAATACTTAAACTCATACTTAGTAATTATGTATATTCTTGATTTATGTCAAAATACTAACTTATGCATAATTACCTCATTAAGATCAATCAAGCTTGATTATTCAACTACTAGTACTTATATATCATTATCTACTCTTGAATCTTAATTAACTTACATAATTATAATACTTCCTTCTTTTCATACTAAACTAACAAATTCTAACTTTCACATACTTGGCTAATTAAATCCAATAAATTTACATTAGCCATCATATTCCTTCCTTATCTCAAATATCACATTAGATCAAACATTTAAATTTTCCATATACAAGTTTTAATCATCCCCTTTTTCCATGAAAATTAAGAATTTTAATGAAATGATGTTTCTATCTCTAATCTCTTGATTTATCTATGCTTAATACTACTTAACAAACTCTAATGCATCATCATTTAAGCTAGATAGTATCAACATATATATAAACTATGAAACTTCATTAGCTACTAAATTTTTGAAAGTCCATTTCTAGTGCTTGAAAAATTCTCCATAAATTATTCTAGACATTATTCATGCCATTGAACTCAAATATGATATCAATTTAAACAAATAAAATCAAAATCCCATAGGACCATGAAGATGAAATTTTCGGTCCTTTTCATTAAGGGTAGAAAGTTTGATTTTTGCACTAATTTCTTGTTCTAATTATGCTTATTGATATCTAATGATACTTATTCATACTTAATTCAAGGAAATTCATACAAATTCCAATAATTCAAAGTTAGGGTTTATATAGGAAATTAAGGGAAAATCCAATCAACCACCATTTCTTGAAATTCTTTTCATAATCTTACTTAGAGCATGAAATTCTATCTATTTGCTACAACATATTTGAAAATCAAAGCCATATACTAACATGCTATAGGGCATGAAATTATCATGAATAGAAAGATGAATTTTTCATAAATTTTACAAGCTAAAAATGTAAAGATGATAAATAATTACCTTAAATATAGCTTTTTCTTGAATTTTGGATGAAAATCTAGCTTAAAACCTTGTTGATTGTGGAAGAAATTTTGGTTATGGAGGGATAAGGGGGTGGTCGAATTGTGTAGAGGTGATATAAGGTTGATGATAATGAATAGTAGTTGGAAAGATATACTTATAAGTTAAGTAAGATATTTTCTAATTTAATAATTAAATTATCATCTAGATTTCTCTAGAGCTTCTAGAGACGTCCCGATTCTTCATTTTTTGGGATTTGAGATATTAATACTGGATGATTCATCTCGACATCTAGAATTCACTGGTTCAGACCGTTCGTAATTTGGAGTTCATTTGAATAACTTATTCAAATTTTAAAATACCAATTAAATCTAATTGAATAAATTCTTTTTAAAATGATATTTTCTAGTAAAATCTTCATAATAATTTCTTCTATATATATATTATAAAATTATTCATAAATTGTAGATATTACTACAACTGTCGAATTCTCAAACTGAATTCTAAACGAGAACTTATTTAATTCTTACCGAAATTGCAATAATAAATTTTTATTCTTTATTTTATCTGTTTACTGACTTAATGAAATTTCTAATTCCATTTTTTTATATTATCTAATAGATAAAAATTTTCTCATCTGAGGGGTATGCTTCATCTGAATTTATTTTGCCTCAAACCCCTTTCTTTCATTATTAATATGGAATTAATAAATTCCATTTTCTTTCTTAACTAAATAATTAAAATTCTTTCTTCTAAATTATATAATAAAACTTTCAAGCTCTTCTTAATCTCATAAATATTATCTCTTAAGGATGCAATGCCCTAATTAAGGTTTAATCACACTTTAATTACGGTTACAGTATTTCGGGGTACTACAGTTACATCCGTAATTCGAATGAATCAAGATGAGTTCAATATTTATCCTATAGTCGAGTCGATAAATATTTATAATAGAACTGCTCTGTATTGCATTTACATGAAGTAATTAATTGGAGGACAATTTAATTTAAATTAATTAATTTAAGTCTAAAGGTGGGTCATCCAATTAATTAAATTTAATTGGGCCCAAAATGAGACTTTGAAATTAATTTAATCTAATTATGAATTTATCCAAGCCCATATTAATTAAATATGATTCAAATTTAAATTTGAATTATAGTTGTAACTTGCAAGAGATAAAGAGAGAATTATAGTTTCTATTATTTGAGATCTAATTCATTCTCCTTATAAGCCATATCCTAGGCCACTATGTCTATAAAAAGAGAATAAAAAGGAGCCACTTTCTCTCTCCTACCTAGAGGAAATCGGCGCCCCCCTTGAGAATTCACTTCTCAATTTTTCGAAAATCACAGTGTCCCACACTATGAATTTTTGATCTTCTTTTTCTCCGATTACTAGATAGATTCGCCCACACGATATTCTAGTAAGTAGACCGTAAATAGGATAGAAGTTTATAGGGTTGGATTTGGTGGAGATTCAAGAAGGAGATTCATACGGTGTGGATTGCGGATCGTTGCTAGCGATTCAAATCGCTTCTCCACAAGCTGAGGATTAAGCGTAAGAAGAGGTATAATTATTTAATTCCGCATTATATTATTCTATGTAATTTAAGAATTAATTATTCATGTGATTTATTAAACCTATGGATCCAGCGGTTTCGTGAGCCCCTCATACGGTTCCATCATTTGGTATCAAAGGCGGTCATAGGATTTTAATTTATTATATAAAGTAGATTTAATTCTTAATTATTTGCCTATGTTTGTAATTTAATATTAGGATGCTAGATTTGATTTTTAACATTATATCATGATATTACATGGCTTATGTGATTTAATCCGCTTATTATTCATTTATTTCATTCTTTGGTGCCCGGTTTGAGCTTAAAATATGTAATCACACGGGGATTGACCGTGTTAGATTAGGATTTATTTTATTTTTTCCATGTATTGCATTTAATTATGTAATTGAGTGGGAGATGATGAACGAGAGGAGAAACAAAGGCCGGAACCGGGCCACGGCATCGCCGTGGGGCCCCTCGGCAGGCACACGGCACAGCTCAGGTGGGGCACCTTCGCCAGGTGGGCACACGGGCTCGCGGGCGTGCGAGGAGGCCAGTGCTCGGCCCCAGCCGCGGCACAGCGCCAGGCGGGCGCTGGCGCGGGGCGTGCGCACGAGGGAGTAACGGCACAACGCCAGCGAGCGCAGGCCCAGCCTTAGCGATCGTTGGGCGGGCGGGCCAGCGCGGGCGAGTGTGGGAACAAGCGAGCGGGGGCACGGGGCGAGTGCACGAGCGGCACAGCGTGCGCGGGCGGAAGCCAGCGTGGGCTAGCGCGCCTGGCGCGGGATGCCTCAGCAGCGCGCGGGATACCTCGACAGGCCTCGACAGTGGTGCACGAGGCTTTAGCAACCTTCGGGAGTTTCTCGGCAGCCTCGACTGCGAGCGAAACGGCCCCGGGGATAGCCCATTCCGACTCTGAAATTCAAATTTTGAATTTTTGGGATTTTAATCCTGGTTTAAATTTGAAATTTGAAATGGAGATCATCTACAAGAGAAGAAAATGGAGGATTTAATTTGAATTCCTTAGTTTTAGGAATTAGTTAGTTATAACCTATTTTTGGATAATTGATGTAATTATTTCCCTCATTATATGCTTAATTGTTTAATTTGTCTTTTATTTGCTCTTTATTATGTGGAACTTGTCTAAATTGATATGCCAATTTATTGGAGATCTTATCTGGATTTTGGACATGTCATAATATGTGATTATCCATGTTAAATACCTTTTTCAAAATTAAAAATGACTAAGCGATAACTGTAATTGCATTTTATTAATTTAATTTGCTAAGATTACATATGTTCTTCATGAGACGGTCTTTTCGTGAAGTAACTTGTCTTGATTCCATGCGGGATCACATTTTACCAGTTCACGTGATAAGACTTCTCTATAGATGGCTGTAAGAATTTAATTGATGGCAATATGACCTCTTATCTCTGGGCTTATTAAAGTCGATTAATTTCTTTAGTGTCAAACTCATAGTAATAGCTTAGGTGTAATTTGACAGTTATAGCAGCACTGCGCAGTCTCTGACTGTAGAGTTGCATGGCCAAGAAAAATCTTTTTGAAAATTGATTGTGTAATCGATCACACTGCGTGGCTTGCATGATTAATTTTAAACAGTTTGTTCATAAGCATGTTTTCTATAAATGTTTTGATTATTTGCGTTTGAGCATGTATTTATGATAGTTTATTTGATTTATTCTCAGTTCTGTTAAGCATGACTTTCAATCCACTTGCCACGATTCTTGAAAAGAATCGACTTGAGATGGATAATTATATACACTGGAAAAGGAATTTGGAAATTGTCCTTACTATTGACGACATTAAGGTTATGTTTGGTATCCATGAACGATACTAATCCCAAGATGATTGTTCTATAATTATGATAATTATAGAACAATCATCTTGGGATTAGTATCGTATCATGGATACCAAACATAGCTTAAGTTTGTCCTTGATGAACCATGTCCGCCAGTTCCTCCGGACAACGCATCTGCCAATGCTAGGGCTAAATATGATACGTGGATGAAGGTTAACAAGACGGCGAGGTGTTACATTATGGCTTGCATAAATAACGCCTTGCAACATCAGCATGAAAGCATCAAGATATCCGCTGATATCATGTTTAGTCTTAATGAGATGTTCGGTACACAAAGTCGATTGGCCAAGCAAGTGGCCATTCGCAATGTGATGAATGTCTCTATGGAAGAGGGATCATCGTTTGAGACTACGTCCTGAAGATGATAGGTTATTTAAGCGAGATCGAGACTCTCGATGGTAAAATCGACAAAAAGTCTCAAATTGATATCGTTCTACAAAGCTTAACGTTGAGCTTTGAGTCTTTCTAGGTCAACTACATTATGATTAAAAATGATTATACATTTACGGAACTACTAGCTGAGCTAAAACGGTGGAAGCTATTGTGAAAGTCCAACCTAAGATTGCGTTGGTAGTATCGGCTCCGACTTCTTCTAGCAACCCTAGAAAGGGTAAGGGCAAGAAGAAGGGAGTACCGAAGATTACTAAGAAGGGGAAGGCGACGGATGGGGCGAAGAAAAAGGAAGAAACTGGAAAATGTTTCAAGTGTGGCAAGAAAGGACATTGGAAACAATATTGTCCGCTTCACAAGAAGTCGGTGAGCAGTCAAGGTACGTCTTCACCTTTAGTGGTAACATCATGTTATATGGCTAGTTCTGCACATTCGTGGGTAGTAGATATAGGCGCCACTGACCATGTTTATTGTGATTCACAGACACTTCTACGATCCATACCACTTAGAGACAGGGAGATTTTTATCTCGTTGGGCGACACTACACAAGTGGCGGCGGTTGCAGTGGGAAACGTAGAGTTGCAGTTTGCCTCTACCATATTAGTTTTATATGATGTTTTATTAGTACCTAGTTTTAGAAAGAACATTGTTTCGGTTTCTAAAGCTGTTTTGGATGGATATTTTGTTTCTTTTGATGATTCCATTATTATCAAGAAAAGGGACTTGTTTATTTGTTCTGGTACTATAGTTAACAATTTGTATACTATAACTACACAACCTAAACAATGTTTAACTTCAACTTTGAACTTATCCACTAACTCCAAGAAGAGAAAAGCTTCTTGTCTTTCGTCGAATGATACATATCTTTGGCACTTAAGAATTTGACACATTAACCGTAGGTGGATTCAAAAGCTAGTGGAACGGGCCTTTGGATAAACTCCATGTTGAGGCATACCCTACTTGTGAATCTTGCTTGGAAGGTAAAATGACCAAGATACCATTCAGGGTTAAAGGAAATAGAGCCCAATATGTGTTAGATATCATTCACTCCGACGTTTGTGGTCCAATGTCGACTCAGGTCAGAGGTGGCATGCAGTACTTCATCACTTTCATTGATGATTACTCAAAATATGTGTATGTCTATTTGATGCACCACAAGTCAGAATCCTTTCAGAAATTTAAGGAATTCAGGGCACTTGTGGAGAAGCGTCATGGATATCAAGTATTTGCGTTCTGATCGCGGAGGCGAATACCTCAGTGCAGAGTTTTTGAGCCATTTATCGGATGCAGGGATTCAATCCCAATTAACTGCACTGGGTACATCCTAGCAAAATGGTGTAGGAAAAAGACGGAATAGAACGCTTATGGAGATGGTCAGATCTATGATGAGTTATGCAGAGTTGCCTATTTTATTTTGGGGATATGCCCTAGAGACGGCAGTTTACACATTGAATTTGGTACCATCCAACTCGGTCCCTAAGACACTGATTGAGTTGTGGACCGGGCGCCAGCCCAGTCTAAAACATCTCAAGGTGTGGGGTTGTCTAGCACACGTGCTAGAGTAGGATGCCGACAAATTATCACCTCATACTGACTTGTGTCTGCTTGTGGGATATCCTAGAGAGACGAAAGGGTGGGAATTTTACAGTCTTAGAGATCGTAAGGTCATGATTAGCACTCATCCTCGATTTCTAGATGAAGACTACGTAAACAACCACAAGTCAACGAGTGAAATAGTTCTCGAGGAAATGAGAACTTTAACTAATCCAAATTCATAAGAAAGACAACGTGCAATAGCACCAACTCAAAAACTTATACCACCAGTAGTGGAGCCTTATCGTAGTGGGAGGACTGTTCGTCAACCCGACCGATTCATTGGAGTGAGAGAGGGAGCTGACTCAGTCTCAGGCCTAGATAAATCGGATCCCTGGAATTACAAAGAGGCAATACATGACAAGGACTATCACCTCTGGCTAGAGGCGATGGAGTCTAAACTGCAACCCATGGTAGACAATGAAGTATACGAGCGAGTTGATCTGCCCAATGGCTACAAAGCCATTGGGAGTAAATGGGTCTTCAAGCGGAAAAGAGGACCTGACGGTAAAGTCATTGTCTTTAATGCTAGACTAGTAGCTAAGGGCTATACTCAAAAGGAAGGTATCGATTACGATGAGACCTTCTCACCAGTAGCCATGCTCAAGTCTATTCGTATACTCTTGTCAGTAGCAGCACATATGGATTGAGAAGTATGGTAGATGGATGTCAAGACAACTTTCCTAAATGGAAGTCTTGAAGAGAACATCCATATGCAACAACCCGATGGCTATGCTGTTCAAGGAAAGGAACACATGGTGTGAAAGCTTAAGAAGTCCATTTATGGGCTTAAGCAAGCCTCACGGTCATGGAACCTTTGCTTCGATCAAGTTATCAAGTCCTATGGATTTGATCAGTGTCATGACGAAAGCTGTGTATACAAGAAGTGTGAGGGTAAAATAGTTGTTTTCTTGGTGCTATACGTAGATGACATTCTGTTGATCAGAAGTGTTAAGAAAATGTTGTTGGATGTTAGAGCATACATGTCCAGTCAATTCGATATGAAGGATATGGGACACGCGAGACAAATTCTAAGGATCAAGGACATCCGTGACAGATCTAAGCGAATGTTGTGCTTATCTCAGGAATCCTATATTGAAATTATAATTAGACGCTTTAGCATGCATGATTCGAAGAAGAGTTTCTTACCCTTCAGGCATGGAATTGTTCTTTCTCAGGTCCTAAGACACCTGAGGAAAAAGAGGAGATGAGACAGATACCTTATGCTTCTGCAGTAGGTAATCTCATGTATGCTATGATGTGTACTAGGCCAGATATCTGCTTTGTCGTAGGCATGGTAGCACGATATCAGTCCAACCTTGGAAAAGGACATTGGACAGCGGTAAAGAACATACTCAAGTACCTTAAACGGACTAAGGAGTATTGTTTGGTTTACCAGGCTGATTCATTATAACCTTTGGGTTATACCGATTCCGACTTTCAGACGGATCGGGACTCAAGGAAATCTACCTCCAGGTATGTGTTTACTTTGGGAGGCGGAGCCGTGACATGGAGGAGTGTGAAGCAGAAATGCATCGTGGACTCCAACATGGAAGCTGAATATGTGGCCGCATCCGAGGCTGCAAAGGAAACAGTTTGGCTTAGGTGCTTCTTGATGGACCTAGATGTGATTCCGAGTTTGCCAGCGAGTATCACGGCCTATTGTGATAACTCTAGTGCAGTGGCAAACTCGAGGGAACCACGGGCCCATAAGACAAGTAAACACATTAAAATAAAATATCACATCATTCGTGATATTGTTAGGAGAGGCGATATAGTGGTGACAAAGATTGCGTCGGAGGACAACCTGACAGATCCCTTCACGAAAAGCCTGAACAGGAAGACGTTTGAGAGGCATGTAGAGGGATTAGGAGTACAACGTGTAATAGACCAACTTTAGGTATAAGTGGGAGAGTTATGTCATGCGACACAGATATTTGTATACTCTAAAGCATGTTTGAGTATAAGTGGGAGATTGTTAGGGTTTGTATACCTCAAAGCATGCTTTATGCTTAGACGATGTATCAGACTTATTTTCATTTGCACTTTAATGATAATAAATGTTTCTATCATTAGTTTGTTGTTTATTATTGTTATATATATTGAATTGCAAACAAGTCTATTTATTACAATTGTAGACTGTGTGGTGGATCAATGATCACGGAAGGTCGCACAGTCGACTCCTTTGTAATATAAAGTCACAGTCTAGACAAACTTGGACAGTCTAGTCGGTCAAGGCTGCAATATCATTTCGATGCGAGATCTGGCCTTAGTCTGCAAAATGATATCGGTATGTATAAGCGGATACACATGCTTTGCGTATACATATTGAGAGGTTTCACAGTGAGATAAGTTCTAACGTGCTGATACTTAGAACGAGGTCTCGGAAATTAATTCATTTCTTAATCTGTGATGATGACATTAGTATAGGTTGTTGATTATGTTTGCTTAAATTTTCCACCACATAAGTATGCACAAGAAACCATTAGGATCACATTAAAACTCAAGTAAAAGATCAATGTTGGGAGAAGCTTGTAAAGAAATATAACCGTGAACTTAGTTTTCCTTAGCCACAAAATTGTATGAAGCTATTTAATTTCTACAAACATCAAGCATGCTTAAATCATTTAAGAACCTAAGTAATAGTATAATCGAAACCAACGTAATAAAAAGAATGGATGAAGCTACTTGTTGCCGAAGGAGGTGAGAACATGTCACTGCGATTTTTCCTGAGCAAGCATGGGAAGGAGCCATGACTCGAACACTGATGCAAACGCTGCGGGGATGCTCAGTGTCGATAATGTCAGATCAACAACCAGGTTGCGGCAGCGAAGCGGCAGAAAATGTCGCTAGATTGGGCAGAGTTTGAAAATTGAAAGAAATGATTATTTAGATGATTACTCGGCTACGAATCAAGACGAGACAAAAGATGGTGATGTTGCTGCATTGTGGCTTCCTCCTTGCTGAATTGGCGAAGCTATAAGGGGTGGCTGCAGGCGACGACGAGGAAGCGGCGAGTGGACGGTGGCGCTGCTATTTCGCTGTTGAGCTTCTAGAACATGGCAGAACCCCGAGAACAGGGAGAGTCATGTTTTCATGCAAAAAGATTTAGGGCTTTTACCTTAATTAAATTTCTTAATCTAATTAGAGGGGAGAAAGGAGAGAAAGACCGAACAGAGGCCACCGCAGTGTCAAGTTTTCATCAGGAAGAGGCGGTCAAGAAGACATTGGACTAGCCATGTACAACTGTGTTTTAGGGGAAGTAGAAGAGGGGAAACATAAGTTTTGAGAGGAGAGATAAATGGTTTGTAAATAATAAGGAAAATAAATAAGAAAGAAAAAGAATAAGAAAAAAAATTAAAAAGAAAAAAATAATAATAATAAAAAGAAACTTGGGCCGGGTTAGTTTACATCTATTATAAATGTTGAGCTAGTATTAATATTAGATTGGGCTAGTATTTTGGTTGAGATGATAATTAGAGTAGAACTATCTCTTAATTAAATACTTGACCCCTAACTTATTAATGAAATAATTTGATTGAATGAATATTGATTAAATAAATTATTAAAACTTGCTTAATAATAAAATATTCAGAATAATTATTTAATTAAGAATTATTAAGTAATTGTAAAGAATTAATTAGTAAAAAGGTTAAGATTTGAATATTTTATAAGAGTCTCTAATTATGAAGTGTTATTATAATTCTCGATTTCACTGTCGGATATCAATATCTCAAATGAATTAATTGCGAGCAAGCAATTAATTAATTATTGAATTATGCTAGATGTTTAATTTTAGAAACGAAGTTAAGGCTTTCGTAGAATATTCTAAGCTTTACTACGATTTAATAGAACCAATATGAAGCCCTAGAACTCTTTAAGTATTGCGCCTTGAGCCAAAGTAGAGATCAGCTATATAATTTAAAAGTCTCTAAATGTGACTTGTTATCTAAAGGTCAAGTACGAAGTGTAAGCAAGTTGAATATGAGGATTAGCATTGGTTTTCTAAACCGAAGAAGGTTTTAATCGACGAATTTATTCAAAGAGGTGGGTTTACTACAAACTATACTCTTGCTATAATAAAACATGTTTGAATAAATGAAAGTTTATTGAAAGAATTATCATGCATAAAATGTTTACGGTTTTTTGTATGATGTCTATCGCATTGGCTTGCCAACGTATGTAATCGATCGGATCTTGAGCCATGTGAATGTAATGGCCAAGGTTAGTGTACACGGAAACTGTGAACCGTGAGTCCCATTGGGCCGGCGGCGAAGGGATGCATTCGCGGAAGGTGGCCACCTTCCCCGGCGTAGTTACAGATATGGATAATACAAAAATGAAAGAAAATGGGGGTACACCCAAATGTTAATGAAATAAAAATGAATGTTTAGTATTCACAAGCATTTACGTAAAACCTTGTGAGATACTGTTATGATGCATGATGATAAAATGTTTTAGGCATAACCCAAAGAGTACATTAAGAACTCAGCCCTGCTTGTACTTCCAAACACTTGCAGGTTGAACATGTATGGTGTTGGCGAATATGCTGAGAAGTTGGTTGTCAAGGAAATGAATAAGTTATATATTTATATCTTCATATATGAATCTATTAATGTCAAGTCTCCCGTTGAACTCTTCATTATTATAGTTGACTGGCTTCATGAACCAGCAATATCGAACCTTATGATATTATGATTTTACCCTTGTTAACGTAGTCCTTTTGGGCTTCATTTTTGAACCTTTTATTGATATTTAAGCTTGTGTTCTGAACTATTTTGTTCAAGTAACGCCAACTTCATCACACATATTGACTACATTTTATTGATATCTTAAAGTATGAGGTTTTGCACTTACGCCCCCTTTCTTCCCCGCTTCTTTTATCCAATCCCGAGTCACACCCCAATCAATCCATCCTTCAAAAATTGGGGCTGTGACATGGACATTTGGAGTTGTGCTAGAATATTGGTCAGGAGCTATGTAACCCTCCGGAAATAGTTGACATTTAACTTTAACATTTAGTGGGGACATCACTTCATCATCTTCTTCTTATGAAACATAAGTAATCGACCCATAAGGAATTAACGTTTCATATGAGTCTTCGTCCGACACCCAAAATAGTATATCCAAATTAGTCCACTCAGATTCACCACAACGGTAGTAAGCTTTTGCAAATTCATTCTCCTACATATTAAAAATTTACGTTGAAATGGTGAACTAACTAATTTATTATAAAATACAATATAATATAAGCTCACGTATTTTGAAAATAACAAAAATTGGGAATTAGGATACCTGGAAAATCCTTAGCCACACCGATTTTTTTTGCTTCAACGATATTCTTATAACTATGCCAATAAGTTCCCTGATCTCTAAGGATCTTTTTAAGCGTATGATATCGTTTAAGTAGCATGTCTCTTTTTTCACATGCCTTTTCCCACATGAGACCAACACAATAATATTTGTTGACGTCGTCAAAGATTTTTCCAAGACTTAATCGGGGATGACGGAACCTTGCCAATGAATATCTTTTTTATACATGACAAGCATACTAATGAAAAACCTATCATTCTCCTTAATCCAACTACCTTCGTAAAAGTAGTATGCTTGAGTAGGAATATTGAGAATGGACATGGTATTGGAAATATTGGCAAAGAGTTGGTTGATAGAAAGTATGGAGGTGTTTGTATGTTTGATGTCTTAAAACACTTATTTTATAAACAAACGAATGAAGACATGGTTGCATAATTTCCCAAAATTATTTTAGTTTGGAAATGAGATTTTGCACTAAAAGCTCAAAAAAATGTTTGTTTGATAGAGACGAGTCATACACATTGTGTAGTCATTGTGAAATAGTTGTCAATTATGTCCTAACTTAAAATTTTACACTAACAATGAGTGATAGAAATGCTGTGTAGTGGATGTGTAGTGATTTAATGATACAAATCTGCAAAAGTAAAAGCTTTGGAAATGACAACTCTATAAATACTATTCAGCTTGTGACCTATGTTTCGTATGAGCAGATTGTTATGATGGTAAATAAAAAAATATCATTAAAAAATTTGGAGAAAATAATGGATTATCACACAATATTAATACCCATTAGAGTCATTACATACAAAATATCATTAGTCATAAGACAATATATCAATCTCCTAAATACATAGATAGTAGGAGCAAATCAACCAAATTGGGAATGCCTATTACATATAATGATTACTTCTATAGCTTGGATGAAATTATTACACCTAATAAAACACCTAAAACGAAGATAACAAAAGCCATGAATCCTAAGACAATTTCTAATTCTAAATTAGTTTTGAATCGTGATTTATGAGACAAGTGATATTCTTTAGGCTCTTTGTTTGTTCCACTAGACTCACCATACGATGTGCTCGCAATCACGGGAGCCTTCCAACTTTGATTTAAAATAAACAAATGTATACTTCCATTGACACCTTTGGTGTGATACTCATCACACCAAATAAATGACAAATTATGATTCATCTTGGCTGGACATTTGTAGTACATGCGACCCGAATGGTCGGCTTTCAGTCCGGCCGTGAAGATATTCATCTTCCCTGCTCCACACACACAATCAGAGAATAATTTTTTCTCTTATTTATTCATTTCCATTGACCTGTCCATGTTGTTCATACATTAAGAAGTGGAAACATGAATTAATTAATCACACATATAATGGGTTATTCAACACACAGGTTTGTAACAATCATACAATACGAAAAAAAAACATATTGGTATCATTAATACAACCGAAGTAATTCAATAGTTTAGTTCTTATGACATTTTATAGGCCTCCCACATTTCTTGAGCCAAAACGTCTCTTGCATTTGTCCATGCGGCGGTTGCTTCCAGCATATCGACAAAATCATCAACCTGCTCGTGATTGTTGTCCTCTAAGTCATTCCCATCCACCATTTGTTCGATTGGATCAACTTGCATCTGACTTGGAATTAAGAAACACGCCATAATTAACTATATAAGTAATCATTATATGTAATAGACATTCCCAATTTGGTTATTATGAAGTAAGAAAGATGCCATAATTAACTTCATTTGAACCTTAATCGGGTAGAAAGATGCGGATCTTAAGATTCCACATCGCTTCTTCATGACTCTGAAAGCACGTTCAATAACATTTCTTGTTTTACTGTGTCTTAAGTTGAATAATTCTTGTGGGTTTTTTGGCTTGCATTATCTGGTCTCCACTCCTTCAAATGGTATCTAACGCCTTTATAAGGCGTTAGAAAACCTTCGAATTTTGCATACTCATTATCACATAGATAGTAGAATCCTAATACGTAAATGGCATTGCATAAGAAGCTAAATTTTTTGGAATAAATGTGTATTTAGATAAGTATTAATGCATATGTATCCTCTGGCACCTTCAGCCCTGTCACCCTGTTAACTGCATCTCGTAATACCCTCCCATCCGTGGCTGATTCTTCCCAACCAGCCAATACGTAGATAAATTTGAGATCTCTATGACATACCGCGAGGGTATTTGTATAAATTTCACCCTTTCGGGTCCTATATCTAGGCTTATCACGAGGAGGCACGGTGACATTAATATACGTGCCATCTAGAGCTCTTAAGCATCCTTATATGAACAAAATGCTACAATATTTATCAACTATTAGGTTTTATTTGTATATTAAATTTTCAATACCAAATTTAATATTTATTTATATTACCTTAAACTATTTCCATCTTGAATCGTTGCAGTCTTCTGGCACAGGTATAGGTTTTACAAGGAATACTAGGTGGAGCTTTAAAATGGATTTTAATACCATATGTGTGTACCAAAATGTGGTTTGGTCGAAACGAGAGAAATCAAAAATTACGGTACCATTTTTTTATGGTGTGCTAAAATTCATGTGAACATGGAAACTTGTTCCTCTACACTGACATACCTACCATCACTTAACCCTCCAAGTTCTTTTAAAATTGAACATAATCTACCAAATGTATTGTTGGGAACCCCGCAATTAATTTGAGTTTTGATGATGTTCCCTCGAAAACATACTTAAAATTACTCATGTTCTATATATTACTTCTATCTGGTTTCTATGTAACAGGAATCTAAAGCATTCAGAAAGTTGAAGCAAGTCTCAGACAGAAAGTTGAAGCAAATCAACTTTAACAGAAAGTTGAACCAGAAAGCCTCAACCAGAAAGTTGAAGCATATCAACTTTAACAGAAAGTTGAAGCAGAAAACCTCAACCAGAAAGCTGAAGCATATCAACTCTAACAGAAAGTTGAACCAAAGAGTCTTCAACCAGAAAGTTGAAACATATCAACTCAGACAGAAAGTTGAACCAGAAACTCTTAACCAGAAAGTTCAACCAGATCAACACTCAAATACTGAAATCAGATGAAGTGTCTATGAATCTCAAAGTCAAAACTAAGCCTTTCGTACCATAGAAGGAAGAGAATCAATCAAGACAAGAAAAAGTAAAGAAGTATCTGTCAAACGATCTGCTTACCATTCTTGGAAGATTCTGTCAACCTTATTAGAAGGCAAGAGGAGATAATCTAGGGATTCACTATCCTTGATTGATGAAATCGCATTTACTTCAAATCAATCAAGTTCAACGGTTAGAATTTCAAAATTCTACACCTATAAAAGCTCGGAACAAAGATTGGCAGACATACGCGAATAAAATCATTTTATCATTTCAAGTTACTTTGCCCAGAAATCATCCCAAATCATCAAGCATTTACTAAGAGAAGATTTCAACCAGATCGTGTTCCGAACCATTCGTGATCGTAATCACACCTCGATTCAAGTCTGTCTTATCGAGAGAGAAAGAAGGAGATCTTTACTAGCTAGTAGTTTTCTAGTGGATGAACGTGAGGAGATCCTGTTTTACAGTAGTTTTCTGTAAGTTGTAAAGGGACACGACCCTTATTCGTGCATAAGTTTCAATCAGGATTGTATTTGAAACTTGTGGCTCGTTCTCAGCGAGTATAAATAAGAAGAGTATCCTAGTAGTGGATATCTAATCCAATTTCGATTAGACCGTGGACGTAGGGGGTTTCCCGAACCACGTAAAATAACTGCGTTATTTACTTTCTGCATTTATATTCCAGTTGTTTTATTCACTATCTGTCATACTCATTCAAGCTGCATTCTTAATCAATCTTCTAAATACTTGATTAAGTTTTCTAAAGGTTTTCTAAACAAAGAGCACCGACTAAGTCCACCATTATTCCGCACACAATACACTGTTGGAGAATAAGATTACTCTTACTCTCTGCTTTGTGTTACTCACTTGAGAGAATCTGCTTGGACAGAACAAGATCGATTAGATAGTCGATCTGGTCTGACACTTTGAGCAATCTATTATACAGAAAGCTTAAATCTCTCTTATTTAATTAGTCAAGTAAACTGAAAAGTTTGTATTTGGTGTATTCCCCCCCCATACTCCAAACCTAGTTCTTCCGGGACCAACATGTATTTCTTTCCATTCTCTAGTTTATTAGACAATTAGCATCACTTGCTTTGACTAGCCTATTCAAGTGTTTCACTTGGTTGTGGATCCTTTCAAACATGTTATATGTGTCATCACATATTCACTTTCGTTTTCGTTTTATACTCACTAGGTGAATCAATAAATCTATAACCACACATACCTGGAGTAAGTACAAGTTCATAATTTCAACTATCATACTTGTTATATAAGCGTTTCTCCTACTATTTCTCATGATTGCCTAATGAAATTTAGAAAACGGCCAGAGAAAGATGTATGCTCTGGTTTGCTGCATAAACATTGAAATAAGAAGGAAATGTAAACCAACTTCAAATAAATTTTATATCTAAACAAATGCTATTAAAAAGAACACATGTATACAAAAAGAGAAATTTATATTTGCACGAGACATGTAAGGAAAACACGAGACATGTAAAAAAACACGAGACATGTAAACACACAAATACATTATACTATATGAAAAACACATGTACCTATATTTGTTCTATTATCTCAGAATCGAGTGAGGTCTGTGACGAGCCCATTTTTCGTGCTCTTTTTGAGCTTGTATAGGTATAGATCAAGTCTTCTTTTCTTCGTTTTTGTTTCTTTGTGTTTGGGAGGACACACTTTTGTGGGACAGGTAGTTGGGAAGATTCTTGGGCAAGTCAGGCCACCTTCCGTGAAAGAGGCAAATTCTAGGCGTTGTAACACCTTGAGCAAGAAACTTATGTGCTTAAGACAATGTACCGTGCAGGATCTAGACCTGACATTTCATAGTTGGAGGCGAGGTTTCTTGAGCAACACCTTGGGAAAGCCGTTTGGAGACTCTTTGTGCCCAAGATGGAGTACCTGGCGAACGAGGAGCTGAAAAGGAAAGATTTGACGAGATCTTTGGAGGAGCGGATGCAGATTCTTACCGTGTAGCATAAACAAGGAAACATATATTTTCTTTATCCTACCAGAGCTACATAAAGAAAGAACCAAGGCGGTCAACTGTTGGAGATACTAGGGATCCACTCAATAAGGAAAGAATATTTTCAATACAAACCTAGCCACCACCAAGAAGAGTTAGATCTTGAGAAAGATGATGCACAAGTCAAGATCTTGAGCAAGACGATGAGGACAATGTTCGTTCAAAATACTTTATGACACGTGGAGAAGCTTGGAGCAGAAGAAAGGAAAGTTCGGGCAAGTTGGAAGGCAAGGTGCATACAACGCATGTCTTGACCATGTCCTTGGGCAAGGTGCGGAAGATACTGGCAGCAGCGAGAAAATAAGGAAATAAATCTTTATTTCCTCACACAATGGATATGCATGATTTGGACATCATTGATGATAGAGATGGATATATTTGGAGATATATATGCAAGGAAAGAAAACCCTAGCTTGCTCAGAACGTCATGGGCCTGGCCCATAGCACACTCGGCTTCTATATAAAGCTTTGGTCGCAGCAGCAGTTAGCATATACAACATAACGTGAAGTACGTGGATGTTGGGAACCCTTCACAAAATTTAGTTTTGATGATGTTCCTTCGAAACAACACTTAGATTTATTTTCTGTTTGCTAGGTCATATTGCTCTACATGTAACAGATCACTGACATTATAAAGTTGATCTGATAGAGAGCAAGATCAGGTTAGATGATGACTTAATATGTAAATGATCTTATCTTATAGAAGTCATTTGGTCAGATTGCATATTCGGTAAAGAAGACCAGCGAGCCTACAGCAAGCAGATGACCTGCCAGATCGAAGATCACTTAATTGTTCTGAAACACATTGACCCTACTAAGGTCGACATTTATTGGAGCAAGCTCAGATCGAAGAACACCTGGACCTAGATTGACGAGGACCAGATCATGTCTTGAAGAGTGAATCAGTCTAGAGCAGATCAACTAGTGATCTGGCATACAGTTAAAATGCTAGATTCACTTGGAGAAAATCCCACCATACTTGCCACGTCATCAAGATCTCACGGAGAAGGAAAGTATATCAATTAGAGAGATCAAGAATGGAAGGAGGATCAATTGGAGCATAGAAAAGGAAAGAGATCAATCAACCATCAGTTTTCCATAATCAAGGATTCGGTCAACCTTTCATACAATGCAAGAGGAGATATTTTGGGATTCATATCCCTTGATTGGCAATCAACATTTATCACACGCCAATCAAGATTCAGCAGTTAGAATTTCAAATTCTACACCTATAAAAGTTTGGAATCAAGTTTGGAAGAGTACGATGCACAACTGACGATCAAACGCGAGTTTTTGCAAGCTGTTACTTTACCCAAAAATCAACTCAATCTTTGAAGCATTCAACGAGGAGATTTCTACATTCCAGACCGAGCTCTAAGCCGTTTGTGATCGAAATCACACCACTCGATTTAAGTCTGTCTTATCGAGAGAAGGAGGAAGTTATCTTTGCTAGCTAGTAGTTTTCTAGTGGATTAACGTGAAGGTACCTTGTAGCAATTTTAACTGCAAGTTGTAAAAGGACACGACCCTTATTCGTGCATAAGTCTCAATCTAGTTGTGATTGGAACTTGTGGCTCGTTCTCAGCGAGTATAAAGAAGAGAGTATCCTAGTAGTGGATATCCGATCTAGTTTGGATTGGACCGTGGACGTAGGGGGTTTTCCGAACCACGTAAAAACAACTGTGTTATTTACTTTACGCATCTTTACTTTCAGTTGTTTATCTTTCTAATCCAGCACTCGCATTCAAACTACATTGCCTTTAATCAATCTGTTAATCTGCTCAGCTAAATTTTCTAAAAAGATTTTCTAATAAAGAGCACAGACTATGTCCACCATATTTCGCACACTACGTTCTGCTTGATAACTAGATCACTCTTGCTATCAGCTTAACGTAACTCACAAGAGAGACTCTGACTGGACAGATCATCTATTGATCTAGTTTGTCAACCTTAATCAATCTCCTTCGAGAAAGCTTAATCTCTCTAAGCTAATTAGTCAAGTAAACTGTAAAGTTTGTATTTGGTGTATTCCCCCCACCCCCACCCCCCACCCCCACACCAAACCTTTCCTCTTTCGGGACCAATAGTGGAGGAGAGCCGCTGCTGCACGAACCACTCACACTCTTCTTTTTCTTAGTATATTACAAGTTGATGTTTTGAGAGTCTAAGAGAGGAAGAAATGAAGCCTTCGGGCCAATGGCGGACGCATGAAAAATAGATAGTAGGGGCTGAATTTTAAGGTATCAAGTTAAAGAATAAATTTTGCTATATAACTCAATTTGTAGTAGGGTCTTTTTACATAATTATTTTTAAAAATATCGTTTATTTTATTTATGTCTTGGTAATTTTAATACTTGGTTTGGGTAAAACAAATTTAGCTAAAATCAACTTAGCATTGTGAGGTCTAACTTAGCCAACATAGTTGCATGTGTGTGTTCCTAAAGCGCTGGATATGATTTTTATACAAAAAGGTATGCTGGGTGGGGTTTTGGTGGCTACATGACGAGTAAAAAAAGGGGTTGCCTAGGTGATATGTTTGCTAGCGGATGAACCGGAGCCTTGCGCTGTCCAAGTGACAGGTGGTAGTGATTAGCTGAGGGGGAAAACCTCAGCTTACATTTGCCTTTAACCAACGACACGTGTATGCAACGAGAATCTTTACACCAATGACCAATGAGTTGATCAAGGCATAACAAGTTAAGTTCAAGAAGAGTATCTTTTTTGCTTTTTACTTTTCTTTTGTTTTATTTCATGTCTTGGTTACTTCCCTGCCCGAGGCAGGCCCCACTATAAAAATATATAAATTTGTGACAGAGAGAGAGAGAGAGTACACCAACTCCTTGTGGGATCGACCCTATACTTACCACTAGCGGAACCTAGTGTAAAGGATAGGAAAATTTATAAATTTATCTTGAATGGGTGATGACGACCGAGCCCCGTTAGTCTGCAATATGATGCAACACACACGTAACACACATCGAGTGAGCTCTGCAATAATAGGTATATGAAACACACAAGTATACACACGTGATTATTTAGAGCTCATTTAATTAAGCAACTCAGATTAACACTGCAAAAAACCAAAATACGCAGAAGCCTTAACCCTAATTTTGTAATGTTCTTGCACTAACATAAGCTCACAGGATAAACTGTAACCAGTTATCAGTAAACAAAATAAAATTAGGAACGCTTGGCTCAACCTCAATTACAAGTATTATGGAATGTAACACGAGCCCAATATATAACTTGGCTCAACCATATATACTTATTTGTGGATCCTAATCGTAATCGAGTAGGATCTTCTCGATTACATTCAGAGCCTACAGTCAAAGCCTTAAGTTCATTTATTTCAACAATTGTCTGCAATATTAGGTATATGAAACACACAAGTAAACACATGTTCCTATTTATAGTTCATTTAATTCACCAATTCAAGTTAACACTGTTCAAACCAATATTACAAAGGTTTCTTATTCAGCCATTCATAATGTACTTGCATTAACATAAGCTAACCAGATAAACCATAACAAATTATCAGTAAACGAACAATTAATAAGAGACTACTTGTTTCAAGAAAGAATCAAACAAGAAGCAACTAATTGTACAACTAATAATCAAACAATACATCTATTGCATACCGAATCAAACAAGAAAACGATTTTGTAAACCATTACAAAATTTTACTAATAAACTCATACATAAATTAATCAATATACATGTAATGAAAGTTTATTTTTACACAGCAGTTCATAAAAACATACAGTAAACCCTAAAAAATGTGGTTGAGACCAAATCAAACAAAATTGAAGGGGTCCAGATCTTACCTTATGTATTGTTTACAACACAAGAGGCAATTCTACGAGTTGGTGAAGCTGGAGTCGCAACCACGAAATACGAATACAATGACTCCTTTGAAGAAATCAAAATCAGTGCAAGAGATGGAGGACAAAGTAAAAGCTTTTCGAAGGTAAAAACATGCAGTTACCTTCGTACGAGAACGTCGTCATTTGAATCTTTAAATCAGAGCACCTACCCTCGCGTCTCTCGTCTCTTTTTTCTCTATGAGAAGGAAGAAGTTGATTTCAGTCTGTTCCCAAATGAAAGAGAAAGAGACGATAGAACTGGAGAGGGTATTTTTGTCATAAATTTTATTTTCGTCTTTTACTGTTGGGATGAGATGAAAATAATACATGGGGTTCAGTGGGTTAATAAAACCTCTTCATCTAGGCCAAAATTTTGGGCTCAACTTATAAACACGGGCCCAATAGATAACCACAAATACTACCAAATGTAAGTTTACATAGGATGAAATATGCTTATATGACATTAATCCATCTACCAAATGGGGCCTTATTAAGCATGGTATAATATTATATGTAGTATTTGGTATTGAAATATTATTATTAATTACGAAAATACTAAATATTCTTAATTATTATAAATTAGCATGAAAAAATATTATATGATGTATTTGATGTTAAAATATAATTATCTTGTGAAGATACTAAATACTTATAAGTTATAAATTTAAAAGAAATTTCAAATAAAAATATAAATAAATAAATAAAACCCTTCAAAATTCATATTCATCAATAGGAAATTACAATGCTTGTTCACTATAAACTTTTACATGTGAATTGCTTTATTCAATTGATAGAGATCCACTAATGATTCGCTCTACCGTCATGCATGCCAACAGATCATAACTAAAATTATCATTTTGAGTGAAATGTTTTTGAGACGATGCAACATTCCATGTGAAGGTGTTGGTTCCGGAAGAGCAATGTTTAGTGTTTGAGGGGGGGGGGGGGGGGGATACACCAAATATCAACTTTTCGGGTTTACTTGGTAAATTACTAAGAGAGGTAGGCTTTCTCACTGGTAGATTACTTAGTATGATAGATCAGGCCACTAGGTTGACTCGATCTATCCAAACAGATTCTCTCTTAAGTGAGTTACGCAGAAGAGCTTTAACTAAAGTGATCAATGAGCTCAACCTGTGTAGTGTGTGGAAAATGGTGATTTAGTTTGTTGCTCTTTTAATGAAAAATCTTGATAAATACTTAGCTAAGTATTATTAGAGATAGATTAAAACGATGATGATGCTTGTGCAAGTGCAGGGTTAGTGAATCAAAACAACTGAAAATAAAAGATGCGGAAAGTAAATCACACAGTTGTTTTTACGTGGTTAGGGAAACTCCCTACGTCCACGGTTCAATCAAACTGATCGAAAATCCACTACTAGGATACTCTAGCTTCTTTATACTCATTGAGTATGAGCCACAAACTCCAGTCAAAACTAGCCGGTAGTTCGTGCACAAATACAGGTCGTGTCCCTTACAACTTACAGAAAAATCTGCTACAATATCTTCACATTAATCCACTTAGAAAACTACTAAGCTAGTGAAGAAATTACTCTCCTCGATAAGATAGACTTAAATCGAGTTTGGCTAAGGTTTGCAGTGTTCACGAACGGCCTTTGAACGGAATCTGGATTTGAAATCTTGTCGTAGAATGCTTCAACGGTTATGGAGATTTCTTGGTAGAGTAACAGATCTTTAAACTTGATGAATTTATAGGATCATAATTTGAATTCTGACAGTTTGTTGATTGGTGACCATGAATTCTTGATTGCCAATCTAGGATCTAATTCCTTGAATACATCCTTCTTGCCTTGTAGAGAAAGATTCAAGATCTTCCTTGATTTGATTGAAAAATCTTTGATTGATCTCCTTCCTTCTTCGAAGATATGATGACTTGGAAGATATGATCATATATCTCTAAGTACATCAGGTGCCGCATTATATATCAGATGACTTGAGATAGGTCAGATCACTAAGCAAAGATTGGGTGACTCATTGTATACCCAATATTTACTCATTCTGCATCCTAGTGGTCTGGTCCTAGTGTGCTCCTTCAAAGTGCTTTGGTCCAGGTAATACTCCTTCAAGGTGATCTGGTCCAGGTGTTCTCCTTCAAAGTGATCTGGTTCAGGTATGATAAAATGTCAGTTGTTCTACTTGCATCAGGTTTGCTTGAGTACTTCCGTGTCCCAAAAGACTAATCTAACTCAAATGACTTATATAGGATAGAACGCTTCTAAGTGTTCTGGTCCTTTACAAGATTGTCATCAGCTAACCTATTTTATAAAGGTTGGCTTTCTATAGATAAGGTTTTATAAGATAACCTTTGTCTTTACAATGTACCAACGCTAGAAAATTAATGTGAAGACTTGCTTTCTCTATCAGGTTCACTTAACCTAAAAGTGATATCCCTGTTACATGTAGAGCAAGCTAACTCTAATAAGCAGAACGAAAGAAATAAGTCTAAGTGTTGTTTCGAAAGATCATCCCAACTTCTGGTGCCCCCAAAACTGTGAAATTTTCATGGCAAGTGGAAGAAAATAATATATGGGTCACAAGAGATAAATAAGTTGATGGCGAAGTGAATTTTTAAATTGTGTTAACACGTCAACCGCCGATATACTTACACCATTACATGCAATCCTATATTTATAATTATATACATTACTAGAATCAATTTAGATAGTGCTATCAAATATGGATGCTCCAAAGCTCCATCCAATAATCAATGTGTGATTATTAACCGTATATTCTACATTATTGTGATTAATGTGGAATCAAACCATAGTGCTCGTATAAATAGTCCGATTCACTATGTCATGCAATGTCTAATTGTCAATGTGGTCAAATGATTCACTAATGAATCTATTGAGTAAATTTTGCCCCCCCCCCCCACCTACTTCGAGTAATGCGCTCCTAATGTCATCTAATAATGTTATTCTATAGTGCGTGGTTAGATGAGATATACAATTAATCGAAGTATGTCTAATATATCATGGATGATCTAATTCCTACAAATTATTAATCTATTTAGATTATACTTGCGTTTCATCTTAAAATCATTAACTATAAATAAAAATATACAAAAATCATATTTAACACGAAAATTAACATGTATATACTACTTACAGACCGCTCGAAAATGTACTTTGACCACTCATGGAACGCCTGAGTGGTCTGAGGTGTAATTTGTTAGGGTTTGTATACCTCAAAGCATGTTTTATGCTTAGACGATGTATCAAACTTGTTTTCAATTGCACTTTAATGAGAATAAATGTTTCTATCATTGGTTTGTTATTTATTATCGTTATATATTGAATTGCAAACAAGTCCATGTATTACAATTGTAGACTGTATGGTGGATCGATGATCACGAAAGGTAACACAGTCGGCTCCTTTGTAATATAAAGTCACAGTCTAGACAGACTTGGACAATCTAGTCAGTAAAGGCTGCGATATCATTTATACGAGAGCTGACCTTAGCCCGCAGAATGCTGTCGGTATGTATAAGCGGATACACATGCTTTGCGTATACATATTGAGAGGTTTCACAGTGAGATAAGTTCTAGCGTGTTGATACTTAGAACGAAGTCTCGAAAATTAGTTCATTTCTTAATCTGTGATGATAACATTAGTATAGACAATTGATTATACGTTGTTTTGATTCATCTACGCTTGCGGATTTTTCGTAACCGTAAATAGTGATGTCTTGGGCGGTAGTGATTAGCTTAGCCAGAAGTGCTCGACTGTCAGTAGTGCAGAATCGCGTCTCACTGACACGAGTTGATTAAATCCGCATGAGGCGTTGAGAAAAATTTATTGCATAAGAAATCTGGCCGGTTGGGAATTTATTTCATATCTAATAATAAAGGTTTGAACCGGATCACTCACGAATAAATATATTAATTAATTGTTAGTTGTCAGAAAACTCAATTAATTAATGGATTAAGAAAATCTTAAACGCGGGAAATAATTAATGACAAAAGGGTTACGTCCAAAATTTGAATGAATCAAGATGAGTCCAATATTTATCATATAGTGAAGTCGATAAATATTTATAATAGAGCTGCACTTTATTGCGTTTACATGGAGCAATTGATTGGAGGACAAATTAATATAAATTAATTAATCTAAGTCTAAAGGTGGGCCAAACGATTAATTAAATTCAATTGGACCCAAAGGAGACTTGGAAATTAATTTAATTAAATTATAGATTTGTTTAAACCCATATTAATTTTTAATATAATACAAATTTGAATTTGAATTACAGTTGTAACCGCAAAAGATATAGGTGGGGATATGGTTATATTATTTGAGATCTAATCCATTCTCCTTAGAAGTCATATCCTAACCCACAGTATATATAAAAGGAGAAGAGAGAGAGAGAGGGCTGAAAATTATCACTCCCTACCTCATTATTTCCGGCCCCCTTGTAGTATTAAGACTCCAAATTTTCGAAAATTGTGTCCTATTCTACGCTCCAATTTTTGTTCTTCTTTTCTCCTAAATTACTAGATAGATTCGCCCACACGATATTCTAGTAAGTAGAATGGGAATATGATAGAAGTTCCTATGGTTGGATTCAAGGAGATCTAGAAGGTGATTCAAACGGTGTGGATTGCGGTTCGATAGCTAACGATTCAAATCATTTCTCCACAAACGAATGATTTATTTATGAGAAGGTATAAAGTTTATTTTTTCCGCATTTATATTCTCTTATGTGATTAAGAATTAATTATTCATGTGATTAATTAAACCTGTGGATCTTGCGGTTTCGTAAGCCACTCATACGAGTTCCATCATAATTCGAGCGGTCCCAACATCTATGAACTCTACTAATAATTTCATGAAAATTTTTATACTCAAATATGTAAACATACTTTTTGGAACATTATAAAAATCAATTATGTTTATCAAATACAAATTAAAGCATATTAATAAAACAAAATATAAAATTTGGATGGTCCCAATATCTATAAACACAATTTTCATGTAATAATATCATAGTTGTTGGACCACTGGAGAAAACTAGTAAGACCTCTTAGGTTAACTCAAGCGTTCCCAATAATTTTTCGATAGGAATACATGTATTCTACCCTCTCTGTCCTCCTAAAAGCCACTTGTTCTTTTTTACACATAAAATAAAGAGTGGTGTAAAAGATAAAAAGATAATGTGGTCCACACATTTTAAAGTGTTACTTCTTAACCATTTTTGAAAACTAGTCAATATTAGTGGGACAATCCAAAAAGAAAAATAAGTCACTTTTTGCTGAATGGATAGAGTACTGTATAATTCATAAACATTAACTCAATTTCAACTGGAATATCATTCTTGAAGTCCTCCAATTTTCATTTATTGGAGGCTTGAGAAAGAGAGAGATAGTGTGTGCAAGCGAGCGATGAATATAAGAAATATGTGAGGGATGTGATGAGGGATGTGAGGATATGATGAGATATGGAGGATATGTGAGTATGAATGGCAATTGGATACGGTAGGTATGGATAGTAGCTATCCATATCCATACCCACGAACTAAATGGATATAAAATTCTACCCACGAAGGTACTCGTGGATATTAAAATCACTCAAACCCACTATCTATGGATACCTACGAACCCACCACCCATCGGGTACTCGCAACCCAACACTCGTTGGATACACATAAACCCACCACTCATGGATATCCATCACCCACGAATATATAATTTTAATATCTAAGATATATTATATAATTTTTGGTGATAATCATATATAATTTTATGTAAAAATAGATAAATATGGTTAATATTATGTAGATATGCGGGTTTTTTACGGATACTTTATGGTTATTGAATGGGTAAATTTTCGCGTGTATATCCATCTTCAGCCTTTGATCGATGACCTAACGCCGGATACACATTTCGCTGTAAGTTTTAATTTTTTTTTTGTTCTTATATTATTCGTAACCTGCAACATGTCACAATAAAAAAATTCAATTATAATCGAACATTCAACGATAATTTATGATCAGAAAATAAAATCGAAGTTCGAATTGCGTACGTAATATAAATCAATATGCAAACAGTACAAATTAAAACAAACACTAGTATCATCGATCAAATATACTAGAAATAGTATATCAATGAGAATAGTAATCAACAAGACTACCCAGACAACATCAATGAAAATAGTGATCTACATGACTACGCCAGGATTGTTGGTGGCCATGATAGCCACGCCGGCCTTATGAGGATTGGAAGCAAGGGTGTCGTTGTCCTAGTGCGTGAAGTCCTCCGGCCATAATCCGTTTGGCGGAGTCAACACCGACTTGAAAAGCCATGGTAGCGATGAGGATCGCCACCACCATCATAGCATCACGAATCTGAGCGGCCTTCTTATTCGACATACTACTATTATGTCCGCATATTATTATTCTTCTCTCTTGCTCTGGATAGTATTTAAAGTAGATGTTCACTGTTGTTTGAGCATCGGAGTTCACTCTCGTCAAGTTTACCTTGCTTCTTTGGCAGACACAAAGCATCATCTGCAATCAATCATTTCCACATACTTATGCTAGCTTATCCATTCATTGCGCGCAAAAAAATATAATAATAATAATAATAATAATAATAATAATAATAATAATAATAATAATAATAATAATTACCTCAGTATTATCACCCAAGGCAGCCATATGCAGGAATGCAGTATGGTATCACAATTATCATGCATATAGTTTAGGATATGTAATAATTAATTATAAAGGTAACCATGTTTAACATGTATGCATAACCCAAATATTATCAAAACAATTTCTTAGCATATTTAATATTAAGTTATTATTTCAAATATAATTATAACTAATTTCATGTGAACCAATAGTGATACAATTGAAAAAAATAAAAGTTAAAAATCAACAATTAATTATTGAAATTCACGAATTGTTAACTAGAATATTTATATACATGAAATTTAGCAATACTCATTGGTAACTCATACCCAAAAATTCCGATGAGTATTATCCCGACCGGAAATCATTTATAATTTAATTAACGTTTTGGTCTGGTCCGAGTCCGATATTTAAGGGTCTGGTTCTGGTTCTAGGACCGGAACTATTTTAACGGTTCTAGTCCGAATTTTAATCACCCATTGACAAGTCTAATTTGAATACTATATCCATTTCAAATGGACAAAACCAGCTGATCAAATTTTCATGAATCGAAAACCGTATCGAAGAGCAAAATTATAAACTGGACCGATCACTTAAAAATTATATAGTGAACCAAAAACTAACAAACCAAAACCGATCAAATTTTGTTTTGAATCGAGTCATAAAACACAAATCGAACTGAAACTCAACGGTTCTAGAATTTACAAATCGAATCGAAAATCGACTCAAAGAAAAAATTGAACTAAAATCGATTAAAGCTTATCAGTTTGATCGGTTTTCTTGATTTGATTCAGTTCTTGCACACCCTTAAGAACATATATCCAAAAAATAGTTTTGAACTTGATCATCTAGAGTTATTATTTCAATTGGGAAAAAAATTAGTTGGATAAACGTTTTCAAAACGCAAATACTTATCCTTATTTAAAGTAATTAATGTGTTATTTGAACTAAGACATTCCCTATAAAGAAGTAAGTTAATGTTTGCTTTTGACAATCGGCTCTTGAAGTGGCATAGCTAAAACCTTATAAAATTCACTTATCTTGTAGTAATGTAAATTGGTATTTGTGGAGCTTTACGTTGTGATCTGCCCTTGAGAACTCGAATACCATTCATACATGGAATTTCAATATCATGACTATTGAAAAACATTACCACTTCCTCCAATATAAACTAGGGCTAATTATGAAAAATGCCCACATATGTAAGTTGTAAGTTAAAAATATCCACCTTTTAAAAGTTACATGAAAAATACCCAAAATGACTAAATTAACCTTAGCCCTTTAACCCTTTGTCTCAGCCTAAGGGAAATATTTTTACGTTTATATACTTTCATCCGTCCATCTGAACAATAAATTATATTTTTGGAATCATAATATAATAAAGATATCAAAATATGAAAACTCGGTCGCAAAATATAGACTACAATTGAAAACTCGGTCGCACATAGTAAAACCCGACCATAAACCGACCGAGATTTTGATTTTTCTGGACTAAGTGTTTTGGAATCCACTCTAGATGTTATTAAAATGCTAAATCAATAAAATCTGTTAGCATATGTAACAGTATGTAACAAAGTGCTTGGAGTTGTTGGAAGGTTGTTAGGGTTGTTACAAGGTAGTTAGTTAGTTGAATCTAGAATAAAGGAGAGAGGTTCATGCATACTAGTTCACATTGCATGCTCTATAAATAAGAGCTTCATGCACTATGCTTCTATGATTTTACGTACTACAATTCTTCATATATGAAATTTCTTTACTCATATTTCTTTCTCTAGTTCTTCCATTTTCTTTATACTTTAGTTTATCTTAACAAAATCTTGTCGTCAAAGTTCGTATAAATGACAAAACTCGAACGTTTGAAAGTATACATGTCATGTTTGCATAAATAACGACGTGGTTTTTAGAAAAATACATGTTTTTACGATAGAATTTTAGCTCGTCAAACTCAACACAATATTCTTCGAAATTACGGGTTTAAATTTAACATTACCTATTTCTATTAGTCAAATCAACACGCGATGTGATTTTCTCATTCTCTTTCTCTCTCCTTCTATCTCCCTCCATCTCTCTCTCTCGTTTTTTCCAATTCTAAATATGTTACTCCCTTCGTCCTGGAAAGTGTTTAACGGTTTGACTTGCACGAGTTTTAATAAAACTTGTTGACTTTGTGTAGAGTGTGTAAGGAGTGTAATGAATGGAGTGTGAAAGGAGTAATGAGTGGAGTGTGAAAGGAGTGTAATGTGTGGAGATGTGTGTAGAAAAGTAGAGTTAGTGGAATTTGAGTCCCACGTGATTTATAATTTTTAATTGGATTGTGTGTATAGAAAAGTTACTATAAATAGAGAGTTTTAGTGTTAAACACTTTCGTGGACTGCCCGAAAAGGAAATTCGTTAAACAGTTTGGCAAATGGAGGGAGTATATGAAAGTAGGGGTGTCAATGGGCGGGTAAAATCCGGACCGGACCCGGAACCGGTCAAAACCCGCTCATTTCAAAGTTAAAGTTTCAGTTCCGGTTCCGGTTCCGGTTCTGATTCCAGACCTGTTTAAACCCGGTCATGTTCGGTCCGGATCCGACCCGACTCGCTAGATACGGTTCCGGTTCTGACCCGGCCCGGCCCGACCAATTAATTTTTTTTTTAATTTTTTTTTCAGGCATATCCAAACCCGGCCATATTCGATCCGGACCGACCAACCCATTCTAACCCGACCCGATCCGACCAATATTTTTTTTTCCAATTTTTTTATCTTAAAGGGAAAGTGAAAGTATCATTTTTACTAAGTTTAACATCCTCCATATTTTGTTCATTCAAAGTTTGTATCCAACGAAATGTTTGATGCTTCTTGGGGCTTCTTTGGCAACCATGAAGTCACCGGATAAATTGCCTGTAATGTGAAAAGTTGATTGAATATTTTATATTTTAATTTTCAAAAAAAATTAAAGAATTTAGCCCCATATAATTTTATTTACAATACCCTAATAAAAATGAACAAATAATGATTTTTTTTTTCTCAAAGAATGCCTAATACGTTATTAACAGAAAAAATTCAAAACTTGCATAGCCTAAAAAACATACGTAGAACATAAGAAGAGCTATTTAAACAGTGACGATAAATCATTTTCTTATCATATTTTACAAAGAACATAAGTAGAGCGTTGAATTTTATTTTTATTTTTTAAGATAATTAAAAGTAAAACCAGTTATTATCATAAGAATAAATTGATTTACCGAATTGAACGATAAGAAGGTTTTGGAAAATTTTATTTCAGTATATCAAAATTTTCGTTACATAAATCGAAAGCGAATTACACTCCAAGAATTTAATAAATCATTACATAAATTTTATTAAAAGTGATTTTTTTTAATACCCAATTAAATAAAAAATTATGGAAAAAAAACGCAATTTAAAAAATCATGAATTTCCGAGAAATCGGAAATCGTTAATGGTGAAAATAATTGTAGAACAGCACATATCAAATTACTAACAATAAACGGAGGAGATACCCATGGGTATTCTCCCAACCCAGAACCACTAATAATTTAATTAACGGTCCGGGTCCGGATCCGGAACCATAACTATTTTAACGGTTCCGGTCCGAGTTTTACCCACCCATTGACACCCCTATATGAAAGTGAAATTGAATTTCAAACTTAAAAATTTATATACATAATAAGTATGTGGATGTCAATTGCAAATATGATGTCTCGGTTGTAACTAATATTATAATGAAATTTTTTGTCTCGTTTGTCAATTTATTTTTAATATTTTGAAAATAATTTCAAATATAAAACATAATTACTTAATTTTATTAATTTTGAAATTATGTTTATTTATTTTTCATTGATTTTGCAATTATATTTTTACATAATTATTAACAAAATTAATAATTAATTACGAAATTAAAAATTATTTTTTGGATCAATGAAAATAATTAAAATATTATTTGAGTATATTTGCAAAAAAGAATAAAAAAATTATTATCTAATAATAAATTCTAAATTAAACATAGTTATTTTTCAATCTTGCATTGATTTCACCAAATTTTATATAAAACAAAAATTTATCGAGGGCAATTTAGGAACTTCAAAACAAAAAGTGGACATTTTTCATGGATATTTTAGAAAGTGAGCATTTTTCGTACACTACTTACATAATAGGGCACTTATTCATATTCTACCCTACAAACTATCCTAACCAATTTCTCTAAAGAGTTGTAGTATTTTTTTTGAGACTTTAACTTGTACCATTGCATTTACAATATGTTGACTATTTCTCTGCATAATTTGGGAGAACTCATTTATTATACCTAATGATACTCTCTCTCATCTCGTTAATGTTGACTTATTTTTCTTTTTGGTTCTTACCACTATTAGGGGTGTAAACGGTAACCGGTTCCTTGGAAGAACCGGTACCGAACCAGTATCGGACCGGAAACCAGTTACCGAGTACCGATTTATCGGTAATTTAACCAATCACCGGTTCTCATATCTTAAAAATTATTAGTACCCGGGTAATCGGTACTGAACGGTACCGAACCGACTACTGGTTAATTAAAACCTATTTTCATATTTCCATATTTTATCTTTCAATTTCATCTTCTTTCTTCAATTCAAACGCAACGGTAGACATAAACATCTTCTTTCTTTCAAACCACACGCCCAGCCCCTCTTCACACCACCACAACACCCAACTGGAGCCCCTCTTCATCGGCCAACCTCTCTCCACCAACGTCGCGCCCACCGGCAACCCCTCTTCATCAACTTCACACCCAGCCAATCTTCACCGATGTCGTGCCCATTGTCCTAATAGCCCAGCCTTTCTTAATTTGGTATTTATCAATTCATTGATTCATTCTATATTTTATATCTTTATATTATATATATGTGAATACAATTGAAAATCCATGTAATATTAGCTTGTAATTTTAAATGTAGGAGGTTGCATTAACACTAAATTTTACTTAGAACTCATAATTTTGAATGTAGGAGTTTACTTAAAACTAGCATTATCTTCTCACGGATGCATTGAGAACTCAGAATTTACTTATTAATGACTTCAATTTTTATTTCCAGCTTGGGGGTTATCTTCAATAACTATGGATTATCTTCAATTTTACTTATTAACGACTTCAATTCAGAACTCAAAACTTACTCAGAACTCACTAAATTGCCCATATTATCAAATATTAACTTTGATTTATGGTGGTGTGCAGTTTTGGTTTTCAAACTCGTAGGATTTTGAAACCACTAGTAAAGTTGTAGTTTTGGTTTTCCATATGTTGGGAACCCCACGAATTCATTTATGTTTTGATGATAATTATCGAAACAACACTTAATTAATACAAGTTCATTTAAAATTAAGTGATCAATATCATCTCTTAAGAAACAACTTGATTATAAAATGAACAAATCGTTATGTCACGCCCGCCCTCCCCTATGGATAGCGAAGTCGGGGAAAACCGTGACTTGAAAATGGATTTAAAGAAAACGAGATAGAAATGGGGTAATGGAACGAGGACAAAAGTGAACAACAGTCTCATAACTGGGCGAATAATTTATTATACATGATTAGCAAGAAAGAGGGCTTGAGTCTTATGCTCAATGCATGCAACATATCATGAGAGAAACTCAAGTCTTAGGTTTATTACACAATGATCTCAAAATAGCAGCGGAAAGTTACTTGGATCGCTAAAAGCTCTACATGTGTGAAGACATGTAGAACCCCCAAGAGTCAACTAATAAGAGATCGACAAAAAAACCCGAACGTAGCACTCCTCCTTCATCATCGCTCAACCTGCACATTTATAAATATATGCAGGGCTTGGCGTGTTGGCTTTGTTTGCTTCCTTCAGATTGCAAAATCTTATAAGATTTCACTTTTTCTGATGTAATATTTAGGTCACATCCCTATTGTATGACTGTATATTGTAATTCTATCTCATATATTTTGTTACTAATTATTTATTTACTTATAAATAAATAATCTATTTTTATATATCATGCTTAATAAAAACAAGATAATGTATTATTGTTCACATCATCTTATTAATTAAGATACCAATAATTATAATGTATTATCAACTAATTGAGGTATAATTAACTTCTCAAGCATTAACATTTATCTTGAAGCTTTAACTCTTCTATAGCCAATATTAAATTTTATCTAACAATAATTCTAACTAATTTATTAATTGGTTATCTAATAAGTTCTTATAAACTCGTTCCTAATAATCAAACTAATTATTGATTATGCATTTCGCGAATTTATTGTATCTTCATTTTTTTTGAATGGTAACTAAGAACTTCT
>JAPKLX010000130.1:853440-886981 GCA_026898415.1 Leonotis leonurus | reverse complement strand
CCCCCCCCCCCCATACACCAAACTAGCTCTTTCGGGACCAACACCAACCCGTTAGTGCATAATCATCGAAGGATGGCAATGTGAAATCACTCAAAACTGCATTTTTTTTGCATAAATGGTGTGCGCAATCTGGAGTAGAGGAAAATCTTCACGACATATTATATCTATGGGAAACGTACATTGCGGCTGGAGGAGTCTCATCTGATTTGGAAGCAATGGACAAGGTCATTCATTGTATAGATAGGCGATTCAGTATTTTTGCCTTAGATGCTTACTACGATAGTTTTGATTATTCTGGAAAGTCTATTAAAAAGACTTCTTTCGATCGTTTTATCGATATCCTAATTAACAAAATTAGGGTTGCATACTATGGAAGTGAGGACGTGGAAGAGAGTCAAGGTTCCCATCCATCTCCGTACTATACACCTGGCGACGAACCATCTGTTGGGAACTAAGATGATTAGTTTTTTATTTAGACTTATTAGCACATTTTATCAGTATTTTTATTTAGAGTATTACACTTTTTTTCCTTTTGTCCAACATCAGCGACTTTTTTTTTATCTAAATAATATAGTCGTTATTATTTAATGTTTTTGCTATATACCCATATCATACTATATAAAAGTAGTTATGAAATGATTTTCTATTACTTAATGGTATCATCTATATATTAAATTTTAATTTATATCAATTATAGGTTATATTTCAATGGGAAATCTAAAAAAAAAACATTATAATTGAATTATCAAATCTACAAATTAACTCTCTACCCAAATAAATTTCAGAAATTTATGTATATCTTAGTACATATCCATTTTTAGTAATTTTATTTTTTACGTTTTAATATAAAATTTATATTTTTATAATTTACTTATCAATTCAAAAGATATAAACATCTATTGTTTTAGTAGTATTTTAATCATTTTGAAATATTAGTAAAATTATAAATTCTCATATAAACTTATATGATACTTCAATTTATTATATTTTTATCTATTAATTGTTTAATACAAAAACATGCATAATGTTTTCAGTATTTATATATAATATAAATATTTTACATAAATACTTTTATTTTGATATTTCATATAATATATATATATATAAATAATTAATTTATTATATTTAATTATTAAATTATCAATAATGACTCCTGATAAATTCATTTTCTTGTGGCTATATGTAATAGAATATATTTTATAGGAATAATTTGGATATTGGTATGTTATATAAAATATAAATATTTTAGTCTAGTAATCCGTTACAGTTGCAACATAACAAATAAATTGACGATACAATCATGTATGCTCTAATTCCACTAATTCAATAATGATATAAATAATGATTTCATATTTCCATTATTAGTACACAAAAATTAGACATTAATGTTTTTCAATCAATTATTAAAACAAATTAGATGTTACAATATTATATTAAATGAGAACAAATTAATATAATTTCGTTTTATCATACTTATGCTGAAATTAAGCAAATTAATATATTTCCATTTTCTCATACTTATGCTAAAATTTAGCACATTCACTTCAGTATGATATTCAATTTGTTGCATATATATTGTTGTTTGTGTGATTTATTTTTGTACTATTCCAATTCCCAACTTTTAGATTTTTTCATAATTTCAGACCCACTTATTTTTATTTTTTATTCAATAGTTCAAGAAATCTTCATATTTTTAAGGTTCCGTTCTTTACTTTCTTGAGATGATTGATACAAATTTAAATTACTCACTCTTAGTTACACACACTTCAATTTCCATATTAGTTGTTAAGAGAGAATATGTACATTATTAAAATAGATATTTTAATCCATTTGTTTGATGAGACAGCTCGCACTTTGAGCATTACATTAGCAGCTAGAAGCCCAGAATACATATCGAAAAAAGTGGAATTGAGGAGACGTGGATGTGTACCGGCAAACAATGTAACGGGTTGTCCTTTGTGTGGAGAAGAAGAAGAAACTATTGAGCACATTCTTTTTGAGTGTATAAAGGTTAGAGACTAATGAGAGGAATCATATAATAATGCCAGTAATAATCAAACGTAATTTTAATCGTTTTTTGGATGTCCAATAGAATTATGAACACAATATTAAGAGATAATGTCAAATTTAAATTTACAAGTTATATACACATTGAAATTTATTATATTCTAAATTAATAAATGAAATTTGTTACATCTAATAGTAATTTAAGTAATTTGTTACATCTAATATTAATTTAAGCTAATTTAATAATGTTATTAAATATATAAATATTCATAATATTTGTATTTTGAAATTTATTAGAAATGGAAAAGAAGAAGCACATTACTGGAAAACTCACGGAAGCTCCGCATTATACAGAAGGTATAACATATTGAATACAAATTATGTTCTTTTATTTCATAATTTTATGAATATATAATTAATATCAGTTTATACCTTGTGAGATCTATAAATTTTTTTAAATAAAAGTATTCCACTAAGACACTTTATATAAATTTCGATTTTGTTTTTCCACTTAATTATATGCATATATATCACACTTTGAATATATTTAGTATTTTCCGCTGCGAAGACTGCCCTCTACATCGCGTCATCACGCTGTTTGCATCGTCACTAGGATCGAACGCCACATCTTTTATTATGATACTCTATATGTATAGAGTTCGATAGCAATATTATTTGAATTAAGATATTTTTTTAGAATTTATGTTGCATTAAATTTCATTTTAAAAATTATTAAAATTGTATTTTCGACTCAAATAATATCTAGATTGTTTGAATTTTCACCTTGCAGAGTTAAAAAGTACTATTTTTGGAGTGTTACGCATCAAAACAATTAGATAGATGGAAAATAATGGTAAAATTACTATCCCTTTTCAAATCGCACACACATAACCACATATATATATATATAAATGGACTTATTATACTCATAATTTTCTAATTGCAATTATTATTTCTCATGCAAACTAAAATACATTGACCATTGGCGAAGAATCAAATATGATACAGCACCAAAATATAAGTGACGAACAGTTGGCGCAAGAAACATATGTCATACAATCAGTTAGACGACAAATTGATGCTTATGATCCGAAGGAGGTTATTATTCGAGAAAACAATTGTAATTATCCTATACCACCTTTTTTTGTATATAACTTATTAAAGTTTGTTCAATATATTTTCTTCTAACAAATTGTGTATTGTCAAACTACTTGAAAAAGTTGCAAGATACTTGGCAAGACTTGCTAGACGTAGAAGATGTTCTTCAAGGTTGAGTAGAAAGTCAGGAGCTCAATATAATGAAGATAATCACCTATACACTCATTTAGGTATACAATAAATTCGTTAATTTGCATTACCCTTATTAATTCAATCCTCATCGTCATCAATATTATTAATGTTACATTGTATTTGAAGATTATATGTTATTTTTATTTGAAATATTATAAATTATTTAATGTTGTTTCTAGCCCCAAAATTCGCCGGATGCGTTGCTAGGCGGATTAGACGTGAGTTAAGAGCATCGAAAAAGAACATACATCTACGAAACTGCATTGTACTTCATGTCGACTTAGGTATAACAATTAAATTAAATTAATTCTGCGAAATTCACAATTATTGATTTTATAATCATCGTTATAAATATCCATGTAGTCAATATTGAAAGAATCAACGCGGCTAAGACTCGAGCTAAGAGACACATGTTGAAGAACAACAAAATTACACAACCACAAACAGGTATAAACCCATCACGATTTTATTTATTGTGTAGACTTTGAAATTTTTTTGTTAATTAATTATAGTATAATTATTTAATAAATTAAAAAATATATATAAATATTGAGAATTAACCATCTCTGTTCTACCAGTGTATTTTGATATTGGTGATCCAGATTACGAATGTCAGTCATGCAAGGCCCAAATGTGGATTGGAGAGAGTGTAGGTGAATCCACCTCAAACCCAAAGTTTTCATTATGTTGTTTGGAAGGGAGAGTTCTTCTCCCACCGTTGCAAAAACCACCTCAGTTGCTGAGCGATCTTCTTGAGAATAGGCATGAGAAGAGCAAGATATTTATAGAGAAGAAAATTAGATAATTCCATCAACCGCAGAGCTGGACCTTATACTTTTCGTTTGGGTGGACAAAATCACCATCGGATTGGTAGTTTGTTACCTCCAGAAGGGTCAACACCTAAATTTTCGCAGCTCTATATCTACGAACCAGATGAGGAAGTAGAACATCGAAAGAAAGCTATCAGGTTAGTCTTTAGTATGATTTCATACTGTTATATATTTTAGTAATTGAGATTAACTTTCTAATGATGTAAATCGATAGCTAAAATAAAACATTTCTATTTTTTTATAGCAAAGGCGAGGCCAATGATTTTGATGATTCAGTTGTGAAAGAGCTTAGGCAAATGATCGATAAAAACAATCCTTATGCAAAAAACTACCGAATAGCCGCCAGACACATTTCAAATCATAAATCCGTCGATGTAAAGCTTCGGCTTATAGGAAAGAGATCGAAGGATGGCCGCACATACAATATGCCAACGGCACCAAAGGTAGCTGCTCTTATTGTTGGAGATTTTGAGTCGATGCCTGATAGGAGAGACGTAATTGTTCGAAAGAGTACCGGAGAACTTCAGCGTATACATGAGTTGCACCCTTCTTACCTTCCCCTGCAATATCCATTTATATTCATTTATGGAGAGGATGGTTCTATCTAGATATTCCACACGCCGACTCCGACACCAGCAAGAGGAATAAACTCACAATCAGGGAGTTCTTAGCATTTAGGATGCAAGACAGAATTAATGAGGGCCAACAACTATTGTTTTCACGTCGGTTGCTTCAACAATTTATTGTCGATGGATACACAATGATGGAATCACAAAGGCTGCAGTGGATCCGATACAATCAACCTTCTCTTAGGTGTGAAAAATACAGTAACCTGAAGAATTCGAGGGAGAAAGGAAGTGTTGACGGTTCATCTGTTGGTAAACCGTACATATTGCCATCTTCATTCACCGGAGGAAAACGATATATGATTCAAAACTATCAGGATGCCATGGCTATTTGCAGGTGGACTGGATATCCGTCTTTATTTATCACTTTTACATGCAATCCGAAGTGGCCGGAGATCATAAGGTTCGTTGATAAAAGGGGACTAAGGCTAGAAGATAGGCAAGATATATCAGTTCGAGTGTTCAGGATGAAGCTTAAAGAACTCATAAGCGATCTGAAGAGCAAGAAAGTGTTTGGCGAACATACTGCACGTAAGATACTCCTATACATTAATTTAAATAAGTGTGTATTTTTATCATTCTAACTTAATTTAATTGTAAATATTTTTCTTCACAGTTGTGTTCACCATTGAGTTTCAAAAACGTGGGCTCCCGCACGCTCATATCATTCTTTTCTTAAGACGTGAGGCACAACGCTACCTGGTTGAGAACATAGATGATTTCATAAGTGCAGAACTCCCACAAAATATGGAGAACCCAGAGTTGTACGAGGCGGTCTCTGAATGCATGGTTCATGGTCCTTGCGGAGCAGAACGACTAAATTCACCTTGCATGGTGAATTCCAGGTGTTCGAAGGGATTTCCAAAAGGTTACACAGATCATACAAGAGTTGACGATAATGGATACCCGATCTACAAGCGTAGGGATACGGGAGTTACGGTGGAGAAGAATGATGTATTGTTTGATAACAGATTTGTTGTACCGTATAATCCATTTTTAATGATGAAGTACCGCGCACACATCAATGTTGAGTATTGCAATCAAGGAAAGTCTGTGAAGTATCTGTTCAAGTACATTAGTAAGGGCAGTGATAGGATGGGCGCCAAAATAACAGACATAAACAATGATGAAATCAGTGAGTACATTGATTGTAGATACATTTCAGCGTGTGAGTCTATGTGGAGAATATTTGAATTCCCAATTCACTATCGTACTCCCCATGTCCAACAATTGTCTTTTCATTTGGAAGGAGAGCAAACTTGTGTGTTCAAGGATGGAGATTACATTGATAATGTATTGCAAAAGAAGACCGACGCTGACACACAGTTCCTAAAGTGGATGGAATTGAATAAAACTGATCCAGACGCACGTAAATTGTTATATAGTGAGGCTCCAGAGCACTATGTTTGGAATGAACAAGATAGAAAATGGACAAAAAGAGATAGAAGCTTTGCAATAGGACGCATCTTCCATGTTAGACCGTCGGCCGGAAAAATATTCTATCTCAGAATTCTAATGAATCATGTTAGAGGAGCAGTGTGTCACGAGGATTATCGTTCGGTGAATGGAGTAGTTAGAGAGAGTTACAAGGAAGCATGTTACGCTATATGTTTGCTAGACGACGATAAGGAATACATTGAAGGGATTATCAAGGCAAGCTCATGGGGAACTGGGGATTACTTAAAACGCCACTTCACGACTTTACTATTGTCAAATAGTATGTCAATGCCAGAGGAAGTTTGGAACCAAACCTGGAGATATTTGTGTGATGAAATCCTATACAAGAGGCGGAAAATTCTCAATAAACGCGGTAATTTTAAATTTGCAAATATAAATGCAACAAATGTTATATCTTGATTTTTAAAAAATATAAATGTTATCAAATTTGAAAGTTCAGGAAAAATATTATACAACCATGTATGTGTAATTAACCCACTTTGGCATATTCCAGATTTATTAATTCATAAGAATAATGTTATATATTTATTTTTTATTTTTATCAGATTTGCAACTTACAGAGGAACAGATGCAAAATCTTGCTTTGGTAGAAATTGAAAAGTTGCTTGCGGTGAATTCCACCAGTCTGATCAACTTCCCAGGCATGCCATTACCGAAAGAATCAGTTGTATCTTGTGCTGCAAATTTGCTCATATTGGAGGAGATGTCTTATGATGTAGAAGAAATGAAAGGAGAGCACACGAAGTTATATCCGTATTTAACAGATGAGCAAAGGGCGGTCTATGAGAGAATAATGAGTGCAGTTGATAGTGGTGAAGGTGGGTTTTTCTTTCTGTATGGATATGGTGGAACAGGAAAGACATTTGTTTGGAAGACATTGTGCTCGGCCATACGTGGAAGAGGCCAAATCGTACTTCCTGTAGCCTCGAGTGGTATAGCTTCGCTACTCCTACCTAAGGGTAGGACAGCACACTCAAGATTCGGTATACCACTAGACTGCGATGAGAGTTCCACATGCAGCAAGATCGAAGCAGAAAGTGAACTCACTGAACTCCTTAAGATGACAAAACTGATTATATGGGATGAGGCCCCAATGACCCACAGATATTGTTTTGAAGCATTAGACAGGAGTCTAAGGGATGTTATGAGGACGCCTGAAGGACATTGTTCTGAAAAACCATTCGGATGCTTAGTTGTTGTCTTAGGGGGCGACTTTAGACAGATCTTGTCAGTTGTCCCAAATGGAACCCGGCATGACATTGTCCATGCCTCAATAAGCTCATCTCAACTTTGGAGTTTATGCGAAGTTCTTATGTTAACTAAGAACATGAGATTGCAGGTACACAATGTAAATCACAAAGTCATAGATTTATTCTTTGGACTGATTTATTTTGAATCAATGATATACTAATTTTCTTTTTATATTTCAGAGTGGGTTGTCCAGATATGAGGATGAAAAAATTAGGGAATTCGCTGAATGGATACTAAAGATCGGTGATGGAACTATTGGGGAAACGATTGCTGATGGAGAGTCTAATGTCAGATTGTCCGACGATATTCTCATACGAGATACAGGTGACCCTATTGCATCAATAGTGAATGCTACTTATCCGAACATACTGCATGCATCGTGTAATCCATAAATATTTAAGGATAGAGCTATTCTGGCACCAACTAATGACATGGTTGATGAGATCAATAATTATGTCATGTTGCAAATGTCTGCTAATGAACAAATATACCTTAGTTTGGACAGTATTTGCAAAGAAGATGGAGTGGTCGATTTGGATGATGACGTTTACTCAGTTGAATACCTCAACACAATCAAGTGTTCCGGATTGCCGAATCATGAGATTAAATTGAAAGAGAGATGTGTCATAATGCTTCTTAGGAATATCGATCCGTCCAATGAGTTGTGCAATGGAACGAGAATGATTGTCACTAAACTTGGGGATCGTGTGATTGAAGCCAAACACATATCGGGGAAGAAAGCAGGAGAAAAGTTTTCTATTGCCAGAATGATATTGAGTTCATCAGATTTCACCAAATTTCCGATTAAATTCCAGAGGAGACAGTTCCCTTTCACTGTATGTTTTGCAATGACAATAAACAAGAGTCAAGGACAGTCTCTATCCAATGTTGGACTATATCTGCCGAAGCCCGTATTCAGTCATGGTCAGTTGTATGTGGCAATCTCAAGGGTCACTAGCAAACGTGGACTTAAAGTTTTAATATGTGACAAGGAAAATAAGTCGGATAACATGACAGTTAACGTGGTGTACGACGAAATTTTTCAGAAATTGCGAGGTATTACGATATATTTCACATTATTCTTATGCTTCCGTTGACAGTATTTTGTTTCTATGAAAACTTTTAGATACATATTTTTTTTTTCAACAAGATGACGCTGGCAAGGGTCTGATAGAGTCTACACAGATCAACCGTTTCTATTTTATTACGAGTTCATATTCGAACATTCCTTACATTTGTATATATGTTGCACTTCTTTTCAAGGTTTATGTGTGCTAGACTTATACACTTATTCATTTTTCTTTCACTTAATATATATATAGTTATCATGTCTGTTTTATTATTATATCTTGATAAATCAATAAAATTTTATTATATAATAATTATGATGACAATAATTAACGTCGAATCTCGACGGGCCACACACTAGTTATTCTAAATTGAAAGGAGATTCATTTTAAGATTTCAGTTTAGATAAAAAAAATTCTGAAATCTATATTGAGTATTGACCTGCTAGATTAATCCCCTGCTAAAATAGTACAGAAGTTAATAATATTGTTATTTAAAGGGATAAATATTATATATATATATATATATTGATTTTTTATGTATAAGTATTAGAGTTTTGAGGAAATGGAGAGTTGGGCTAGAGTGAATCGGCCCAGCCCAATTGCAAGAATGGAAGGAGATATTGCGTGTCGGCTCGTGATTCTGCTGGGGCCCACTTGAATCTGACCGTATCTGCTACGTGGGCCCCTCGAATATTCAAGCCACGTACGCCCAACCACGTGATTCACCAATTATTGTCAGATACTCCCAACTCACAACTGTACAACATTCATTTATTCAATTCTTATTATGGAAGGTGCAAAATGGTCCATTTCTTAACTCGTGGATTAGTTAGTAATTACCATCCAACCTTCAAACCACAAACCCATCAAAGTCTTCAAATCATGAGCTACTTACTTATAAATTAAACACTCAAAACCACAAACTCATTCATAACATTATCAGAAAATTAAACAATAAATATGGAACAAAATTGAATTGTAAGACTCTAGATTACCCAAAAGTCAAAAGTCACATCGATTAATTTTACCTAGTTAGAATTTATTTTTGGTAGACATTCATTGCATTGCAAGAACCATTAAATTCCCCCTTAAATCATTATGACATGAATTTTTTAGTTGTGGCATGGTAAGGATGATCGGTGGACTCTCATCTAGCTAATATAAGTTTTGCTTCGTGTCGTGTTTTAATATGATTTGATCATATCTTTTGTTCGCATCATGCACTACATGTGTGTTATTTTTTAATGGGATAATTGTGGTCAGATTTTAAAATTTATGTGCAATATCAGAAATCGTGGTTTGTGTATTTATCGATAATTTTTTTATAATTTAATATTTTTCTCATTGAATTTGGATAAGAATAACTAATTTTATATACCTTTCTTCTGAAAACAACTAGTTTTAGTCTTCTTAGTTATGGTTGTAACTTATCTCTCAATATATATCCACAAAAAATTCAGAAGAGAGGATAAAGAATTAAAGATGAAGAAGCACATGTGGAATGAATTGGAGAATGGCCAACAAAAACCCCAAAGGTCACCAAAACCCTAATTCGATTCAACTAGGTCCCACTGAAATGATTAATAAATTTATTAAAATATCCAATTAATGGTCCCCCACTCTAGTGACTCTACACCAATCACACTAGTACAACAATTTATATTCACCAAATAAGTACAAAATATCAATTATATTTATTGTATATACGCATTTATTTTCTAATTATATGCAAACCTCAAGCTTGACCGTTGGTATAGATTCTTTTAGGCAGGTTAGAGTTCTAATCCTTTGATTTTTCTTATAAAAAATATGGATAATTTATACTCATTATTTGAATTGGATGATATTTGGTTATATGATAGCTTCAAATCATACACTAAAAATAAGGATAACACCATAAAAAAAAAAAATTATTATCTGCGTCCCGCTGAAAATAGTCATGTTTCCTTTTTAGATCGTACTACTATAAGTCATAATTTATAAAAAAAAGTTTTACTTTAAAATATTAATTTTCACTTCTTTAAGTTTCGTGCAGACTCCATTGTGGCGAGAATATGCTTACGAGAAATGAGATTCGAACCTAATTATTTTTATCGCGATGATACGAGAATGACATATTTATTTAACTTAAAACTTAAATTCCCTTTCAGTTTAGATTTGAAAACGAAATAACGGTATTATTAATGAAAGAAATATTAGAGTAATATATCTTAATTTTCTTTCGGTCGACTTCTTGATAAAATACTTATGGATATTATATGATCTTAAATATTTTAAAGATATTTAATGAAAAGTTATGCATGTGCTAGTTAGTATAGAGTGTGATTTGGAAACAGTGCATAGTCTGTTCTTATCCATAAGTTGTCACGTGTTTCAGATTTGTTTATATTTATTGTTCTTCCGTCCCACTAAAAGCGATTACGTTTGACTAAATTTGTGAGATCTTTTTGATCAAACGTGGTCATTTTTAGTGGGATATAGACAATATTAAATTATAATAAATGTTTTCATATGGCCTAAGTAGGTCGTTACAAGTTTAAGATTATGTTTATTACTTTAAATATGATATTTATTTTATGATAATTATAAAATAATAATTATAAAATGAATATTATATCGTAGCAAACATACATTGTCTAGTTATTTTATTTTCAAGTTAAACCTACCTAATCTTAATTTGATGATACTTACATATTCGTATACACAATTGGCACTATGTTTATAAATTCCTTATTTTTTTTCTTTTTAGGAATGAGAAAAATTCATCAAATATTAAAATTTAAATCAAATTAAATTAAAATATTAAATTCAATTTCATTATTTTGATTTAAATATTTACTATATTATTTTTGATTTTTTAGTTTAAATCAAAAAATTAAATAGAACCAAATCGAAATATTACAGGCTCATTGTTCATAAATCATACTAATATTAGTGTAGCACCCAACTCATATATGTTGAGTAATTTTATTTGTTATAAGCGACATGTTTTATTTGAAGTGTAAATTTATTATTTGAAAATGATAATTAATATATTAATTTTTATTAATTATAATTTTATATTTTTCCTCATTCATTTCACTCTAAGCATAGATAATAATAATATTAAAGTGAAATGAATAAGAGAAAAAATTGTGAAATTATAATTAAGGTAAAAATGAGAGAGAACAAAATTGAGATTTAAAGGACGATGATATCATAATCCTCATTCTGAAATAATAAATTTATTTTTCAAATATAGCACAACTTAATAGCAAAAGAAAAATAACATATAAGCACGAGTCGACGTGTAGAGTTCATAATTCAATATGTATATATTTGGTTGTGTTATTCTCTTGGTAATCAAAAGAGTTTTCAACTTGTATTTCGTGTTACAGATTTCAAAGAAAGAAAAATTATATTCATTCATTGCCACAATTTTTTTATACACAAATCAATATCTTATTTTATTATTTTTTTATTTTATTAAATTTACTTTAATACTCTATGATTTTAGTTATAAAATTTATAAAAAAATAAAGAAATGAAACTACTTTTGTTATACGTTCTAATCGGAAAAAAAAGGATTAAATTGGTGGGACAGGAGAAAATATTACTGTATTATACTATTAAAGGGAATACCAAGAACTAGAATGGACTCTTGCAATAAAGTATGTGTTTATTTGAGATATAAAGTTTCTTTATTCATGGAAGATATAATTTATTATGTTTTGTGACTAATAAGTAATAAGACAATATACTATACAAGAATATGAAGTGCTATAATTTTATTTTTATTATTTTATATAAAATAAATATTAAACTATACGTTAATTGATAAATTATACTTCAAAAGTGAAAATTAATAAAATTTTGAGAAAACTTATTATTTATTTATCTGATATGTCACGTCAATTGCGGAAACATTAAATTATAATAGGTAGAGGTGTGAAACTAGCAAATTTTAATTCAATATGGTTCAAATTTAACAAAATCAAACCCAAAATCTGAAAATTTAAATTATTTTATTAATATTATAATACATATCTTTTATTACAATATTATTTTATCATATATTTTATTTTTTAATAATATTTTATCTTATATTTTAAATAATTTGGGATAACATATTTTCTTACTCATTACACATAATTAAATAAAAATATATTTAATTTAAATTATTTTTTATGTACAACGTGTCAACTAAAAATAAGTACTAATGACATGAAATAATTTAATAAGCTCGAAAAATCAAAATACATAAGCAAAACGCCGCCGTTGTTGGAGCGTTTTCAGTTGTAGTATGTCATCAATTTCTCTTTTTCTTTCTGACACGTATATAAATACTATTTGTGCACTTGCTCTTCTTCATCACCTCTCGTCTCTCCTCTGCTATTCTCCGACGCCTCTTTCGCCCGCGTTTCCAAGTATCTTCTCACGCTTCTACTTTTCAGGTATTCAGTTGTTTCCCTATTTTCTCATTTTTCTCTTACCATTTTTCCCTCTAAAATTTCGGTGCATTTTGCTAAATTTGAGCAGCTCAGGCGATGGTTGGGAGCAGCGTTGGGCTTGAGGCAACGATTTCCTCCAACGGATCTTCGGTCAATGGAAAGTCTTTGGATGTTCTGGCAGGGGAGGTGGTGCCGGAGGCGGTGCTAGCCTTTGATCCGACAGCTGTGGTGCCGGAGGCGGTGCCACCGGTGGTGGAGTCAGCCGGAGAAGATGGAGATAGCGCGCGAAAGATTGTTCTGGGGAAGAACGTGCACACATCGTGCTTTGAGGTGACCGAGCCCGATGCTGACGACGAGTCTACCGGGGATAAGGATGCGTATATGGCCAGTGTGTTGGCGAGGTACCGCAAAACACTCATAGAAAGGACCAAGCATCATTTAGGTATTGATTGGTGGATCGTCTGATCTAGTGTTTGATGTTGTTATCTTGGAAATGTACTGCGATGCTCTAATGTGGATTTTAGTGTTTTGATTGAACGAGACGTGTTCAACTTGTTGCTTGAGCTGTGATTTAAATTTCCTGTCTTGGGATGTTCTACTTAATCGGTTTGGTTTATAGTCACTTTTGCTAGAGCATGATTTTAACTGATCTTTCGCGCTTCTTCTGATAGTAGTTACCCCTGCTTAGTTCATATCATTTGTACCTTTTTTTCTGTTTTGATTTCGTCAATCTCAGTTTCATCTTTCGATGAAGTCCCGTGGGACTGCGACATAATATTGGCTAAATAATATTTAAAACCTGGATTAGTTGCTTGTATTAGTTAGAGAAAGGATTTGGGTGATTATAAACACAGCACTCAGATCACCTGGCTGTGGTTGGGTAAAGGCGGTATAAGCTGACAATTGGATATTACTACTATAATGATTATGAACAAACACTCCAACTTGTCTTTGGCTGTATTGGTGCTATTTTTCTCTCTCAGCTTCCATAATGTATTAGATTTTTTTTTTACTGTGAAGTTGGAGTGTCTAAATGAAGCTTTTGGGTGTTTCTCATAATTTTGCTGTTCTTAATATTTCTCCAATTGGTTTCGTTTTACTCAGGATACCCATACAATCTGGACTTTGATTATGGTGCACTTGGTCAGTTGCAGCATTTCTCCATTAACAATCTTGGAGATCCATTTATCGAGAGCAACTACGGTGTGCACTCCAGACAGTTCGAAGTGGGTGTCTTAGATTGGTTTGCGCGTCTCTGGGAAATTGAGAAGGATGATTACTGGGGATACATCACAAACTGTGGTACTGAGGGTAATCTCCATGGGATCCTTGTCGGGTAAGTGTTTTGCTTTTTATCAGAGTCCTTCATAATAATATCATAGGGATGTCTTTTGCAGGTAGGAACATATTCTGATATTAGTTAATTGTTACATTTAACAGGAGAGAAGTTTTTCCTGATGGAATATTATATGGCTCAAAAGAGTCCCATTACTCCGTGTTCAAAGCAGCAAGAATGTACAGAATGGAGTGTGTAAAAGTCGGGACTCTGGTCACTGGGGAGATTGACTGCGCAGATTTTAAAGCAAAGCTGCTTCAGAACAAGGATAAACCAGCAATCATTAATGTCAATATTGGTAATTTTTTCTTCTCTGTATCCTATAAACATATTTTGTATCATAATTTGAATTTTCTTACATATAATTCAAATTGCAGGAACTACTGTTAAAGGGGCTGTGGATGACCTGGATCTTGTTATAAAGACCCTTGAAGAATGTGGATTTTCACAAGATAGATTTTACATCCACTGTGATGGTGCTTTGTTTGGTCTTATGATGCCATTTGTTAAAAAGGTTTGGAAACCCTGCTATTCTATTTATTCTGTATATTTTTGCTTTCCATAGCCTTCTAGTAATTTGACTATATAAAGCACAAACGATGATGCATTAGAAACATTTGCGACTGGAGAAAAAATGTTTCTCATAGGGCTGTCCTTACTAAATAGATTAACACATAATCATACTAAAAAATGCTTTTCTCTGGCATTTCGAAGTGAAAAGATTGGAAATAAATGAATTAATTGAATCCAATCAATTTTAAGTACAAACAAACTCTAGCTAACCACTTCTATTTGTTTATACCCTGAATCTATCTCATGTTGTAGTCTTACAACCAGGTGGTTTTTAAGTCTTAAGCATTTTTTCTAGTGCTCTTGCTAAGTAATCTGGCTTCTTGTTCAGGCACCAAAAGTTTCATTCAAGAAGCCTATTGGAAGTGTTAGCGTTTCAGGCCATAAGTTTGTGGGATGCCCAATGCCATGCGGAGTACAATTAACAAGACTGAAACACATAAATGCTCTTTCAAGGAATGTAGAATACCTTGCCTCTAGAGATGCAACAATCATGGGAAGCCGGAACGGTCATGCTCCAATCTTCTTGTGGTACACTCTAAACAAAAAAGGGTACAAAGGATTCCAAAAAGAAGTCCAAAAGTGCCTTAGAAATGCTCACTATTTGAAAGACCGACTCAGGGATGCGGGAATTAGTGCCATGCTAAATGAGCTGAGCAGTACAGTGGTGTTTGAGCGACCTCGTGATGAAGAATTTGTTCGTCGTTGGCAACTTGCTTGTGAGAGGAATATGGCACATATTGTTGTGATGCCCAATGTTACCATTGAGAAGCTGGATCACTTCTTGAATGAATTAATTCAAGGGCGATTGATCTGGTATAAAGATGAAAAAGTTCGCCCCCCTTGTCTAGAAGAAGATATTGGGAGCCACAATTGTTCTTGTGCTCTTCACAAGTAATTTATTTGTTACTTGAGGACTTAGTTGATCTCTCTATCATTTTGTTGTGAAACTCTTCTCCTTTGAAGATGCCTCATTGTGTTTGTCATAAAATTGAAGAAGATTGGGTTTTTGGCTTTAAGTATTTGATGTGGTTGTTCTATTGGTATTACTGTATGGCTATAATGATACATTAGTTTTGCACCATGAAAATTGAAAATATCTAAGAAATACATATGCAGGCTATTGTATATGTACTTGAGAACAGTTTTCCCCATAACGGCCTTCATTTTTAGCTGAATTCCTTGTCTATATTTGCTTCATATTATGTCTGAGATAATGATGAAGCTTTGATATTCTATGCTATATCTATAGCCATTACTCTCATCTTTAAGAAATTTGATATAAGTTTTCAGAAAGTTTACTCCTTTTATGATTGATATGATTAAACAGCTCTATGCAAACATTTACTTTCCACCTCCCCCCCCCCCTTTGTCATCTTTTGGGATTAGAAGTGCAGTTGCTCCTTTCCTATTGCATGCACTGTACAGAAAATAACTTAATTCATGTTGTCATGTTGTGAAGTAGAGATATGCAGTAAAATGTTAAAGAACAGTGTCTGAGATCCTATGGAAGTCCCCGAGTAGTCTATTCTTTAAACTTCCAACCATGCCTGACCAAAGTGAGTAAAAGCTCACTATAATGACTTCTATTGATGAAAACCGAGTAGTCGCATCTCTTCCTCGACTATGTCTTGGTTCTATGCTCTTTGGCTATTTTAGGCACGTCTTCTCTATAAAGGCTCTACCATGATAGGGTACCTGTTTTTAGGCATGCGCACAAGTGTTGGCTGGACCAAATGGTCCTTCTCTAGGGGCTTCCATCTGCAACAAGGAGTCACACCATCTATTACTTGAACAGAAATTCATGATTCCATCTATGTCTTGTTTAATTGTTTTCCTTTCATGTATCTGATTCTAGTTTTTTGCAATTTTCTTACTTGTATCTGCAGACCAGGTGATGGACGAAGACACGGATTTCCATTTGGCCAGGTTGATTCCGGGGCACATACGCGATCCACTTCCAAATTTAAGAAAGCTGTAAGTTTTTTCTAGCTCCTGAAACAGAAAGAGAAGTTGTACTTTATGTGACTACTGAATTTGTGGATGGCTATGTGCTGAGTTTATGATTGTAAAGCTTATATTGAATTTGAAAGGATTGAACTTCTCTGGTTCAGGAAAGATCTCAGGATCATGGTGGATGGACACAACACAACATCCAAGTTGATAAACCAACCTTTCTTGATTTTGTATCCTAAGAGTTTGGAGCAATTTAGAGTATTATATGATAGCTCATTTCATCACACTCATCATGAATGACTCATCAAATTAGTAGGATTTATTTATACCATCAATCTCAAAGTCTTGTGCTGCTTTTCTCAAAAACCATGGTATCTGTGATTTTCAGTTCAGCAAACTTCAGTTAGTTGCCTTAAAATAACATTAGCAGAGGGAGTAAATAAAAGAGTCAGTTCAACCAACTTAACTGTTGCGGTGTAAGGCGTATTATTCACTTCTGACCAGGTAAGGCTCGATCCTTCTTCCCTGTTGCTTTCAAGTTGCTGATGTTCTTCCTGCAAACCTCACATTTTGAGTATGTGGACATTTAACCAGATTATGATACAACTACATGTGTAGACAAAAAATATATTACTCTTAGATGCTCTAATGTGACTAGATTTTCTGCTCGACATTTGTTAGAAGGGTCAGTATGTTATCCTTTAATTGGTTGTCAGTTAGCTTATTATCACCGTCTTCGTCTGCCTCTGAGTTTTCTTTGCTATGCTGCTTCAACAGGGATTGTAGGAAATCCCGCTGCACCCCTTCTCCCTTCCTATGTTGAGCAATGTTAGCATCGAACATTGCATACATTCTATCGCCGGCCTATCAAGAATTGAGTACCATATCAGCAAAATCTCTGAAATTCCTCGGAGCAGAAATGAGTGATTCTTTGCACCTTCATGCCTCGATAAAAAGCAGTTCCTGGTATTTTGAACTGCACGGGGAAAAACAGGAGGATATGATTTTGAAGTTGGAACGGAACTTCTCTTCATCCTGGCCGGTGAGTTCCAAGCTCATGATCATGTGACCTATCACCTTAATGTGAACTGCAAAAAGATTTACATTTTCAGAAAGCAATGCACTAGCAAACACTTGCAGTTATATAGTGTCTCAGGTTATGAATTACTAAGATGATTGTTTCCATCTTGATTGGTAGTATGCAATGGAAATGGAAGGTAGCCTCCATGTTTTTGGTATAAATTAAAAACTCTAGTAATGGAGCCAAAGCTACTTGTTGTCTTGTTTCAAATGCTTGTTAATTCTGATGATACATCACTAGTTTAATATTCAGCTATGGTGATACATCACCATTTAGCGATAGATAAACTCATTCTAATTTGAATTTTCTTCTTTTGCTAAGTCGAAAACTCTAAAATTTGATATATAAATTGGCCAACAATGATTTCCTTTCGAAACTAATATTCAGTTTTGTTCTATTCTCCTCGTTTTCTGCATCTGCCTCTCGTCTTAAACGAATAAAAAATATTAGCTTTGATTTTGTGTTTGATCCTTACTTAACCGCCAATTTCGATTAATATTCAAAACCTCTAGTTAAGGGTCAAAACAGTATTATTTTTTTTTGAGTTATTTACTACACAAACGATCTGATTGAAAATATTGAATTTCTACAAATTATCGCGCAATATCCGTGAAATGAGTTAAATATAGTTAACTTATAAAAAAAACAAACTATAATAATATATAAACGTTTTCTACAGGACACATTTGTTACATTGATATTCGAACTAGGGTTGTCATATATAATATCCCTATTCAGAATCTAGAGTTCAGCTTAAAAAATTAATAACTAAAAACACAGTGCTCATGGTTCCTATTCAAAGTCAATAATTAACTTCCAATTTTGTCTTGGTTCATGTTTAAAGTAAAAAATTAACTCAGTTTTACTGTTTATAAAATGATCATTAATTTAATAAGGACATACGGCAAAATGCAAATCATATTGCATTCCCACTACATCAAGTTCCCATTGCATGTCATGTGGAGTACTAACCAATAATATTACTGCTGTACATTTAGATTAAGAATCAAATAACTGTGGAAAAGAAATGAAGAAAAAAAAAAATCCTAACTTACTATAGAAGTGCATATTGTGGCAAATATTATTTTTCTAATCCATCATAATATACCATATTTTAAAGGAGTAACATCATATTCATATCCATTATTAAGTTATAGCCACCCAACGCTTCATCTTCTGATCATAATACCTTTACATACATATATCATAATTTCTACCAGCTTTACATACACCCATATATCTAATTCTTGAACGTAATACATGGCACAAAATACGTCGATTTTTCTTTATATATATATATATACAAAAAAAGCCTAACTGGAGATTATATGGATCTGCAGTTATGGGCTGCATCTCATGTTGTTAGAACTCGAATTTTGCTGCACCTGCTGTTGTTGGGACTGCTGGTTACCAAAATAATTTGCCGGTCCGTTGGCCACATGGATCTGCCCCGCTGTAATCTTGAGCCACTGTAGCTCATTCCTCAATGCTTCATTCAAAGCTGACAAACACGTATTGAGGGAGCGTTTACTTCCAGTGATAACTTAGATAGATAAAACAATGTAGGTAAACATTTTCCGAAGAATTATGCAATTTTGAGGTTTTCTGATAATGTAAATATGAATCCTTTGAATAAATACTCATTTGTATGTATGTATTTGCAACTTTACTCAAAGTAAATGCCTCTAACAACATTGGATAACTGAAAGTAACGAGATGCGTACCATCTCTAAGGTGTGCTTGCTGTTCCATAGCTTGCAACTTCAATTTGAGTTCCTTGTTTTCAGCTGTCAAGCCACTAGTGTCTCTCTGCACCATACGACTTTTCATTCTTAGGGAAGAGGATGGCCTTGCTCAATTCATGGTTTACATATTATAAACATGAGAGTGCATTTCCCGGTAGAGTGAAATGTGCATATAACTGATAAACTGATATGGAAGCATATTAAATGAAAGGTGATTGAGTTTCCTTTGAAGTAGATGCAAAATGATTGAAAACTTAAATGGTGGGCAATGGTGCAAGTTATTATGGTTCAAAAAGTAGTACATGCAAGGACAGAACATTCAGAATGTGATTATAAAATCCCTAGGGTCCATTTGGTTGGGTAGTTTATGGCTGTTGGGCTAAAATAAACTGCCCTTATCATTCATTTGGTTGCATTTGTGTTAAACAGAAGGGTCCGGTGCTATTGACCAAGCCCGACATTTTACTTCAGTTTTAGACGGTTTATAAACCGGGCAAAAGGGGTGGTATTATTTCTAACTCACCCAAATAGTAAAAGAAGGGTGTTTTTATGAATTGACTAAATTACCCTTCACATTATACCCAAGACTTCTGATAGTTCTCATTTCCACAGACAAGGTTCTCTCTCTTGCAAGCATCGACAAAGGACAGCTACAGAAACAGAGAGAGAGAGAGAGAGAGAGAGAAAGAGAGAAGTGTCTCACCCCCACCCACCCCCTCCACACCTCCATCTTAATCTTGATCTGGATTTTACTTTTTTTTTTCTTTTAGCTTTGTTGGAATGTGTTTGAATTTGATGATAATTGTTGGCCTTCTTGGGTTGGAGTTGAGAATTTTTTAGGGTTTCTTCTGCTATGGAGAATATAGAGACGTTGCTAGCTGCTGTGGCTCAGACGGTCGGACCTAGGTTTGGATTGTTCAGGCTCTCCGGCGGTTACTCCCGGTGATGAGGTTTCCGGCGGTGTAGAGTCTACTCCGGCGGTGGTTGAGGTTGTTGCAGATCTAAGGGCAAAATAATAATATCACAACTAAAACTAGATTATAAACCTTTCAACCAAACAAGAGATTAATTTTATCTACCCACTTATCTTGTCTACCAAATGGAACACAATATTAAAATTAACCCCTTATATCCTAACCCACCATATTATTTTAATCCTATCCACTCATATCCCATCCTTCCTACCAAATGGACCCCTATAGTTAGATAGTAAAATGTGATCCCCTACTCTTATCATACTTCATAATATCATACACTTGAATAATGACTCTTGAAGTTACAAAAAGTAGTTTGTCTGACAAAAATTGATTTTCAGTCAATAACTTTGGTTATATTTCTGTATGCGAAATGTGCAATATAAGACAGATTATTTATCAATAAATGTTACGATAATAGCTGAAGTGGGATTCGTAGCAATCCATTTTAACATGATAAAAGAGAGAGGATAACGCTAGCAGTTATTTTCATTTCAATAGTAAATTAGTAATAGGCTAGTAGCACACTTCTCATCTCAACAGTTTTATGAAACGGAGTAAAGTTATCATATTATTTGGAACAGCTTAATGCACAAAAGTAGAGGTCCTAACTAAAACTACAAGCCATGCACCCAAATGCTACAGTTCTTCAGGTACAAGCTACTGGATCATGAGAACGTAGTTGAAATTGCGGATTCAATGCTGTCTTCAGAAATCCCAAATTCATAGCTATAACTCAATGCTCATGCATTTTCTCAACTTACTTATATACCCCCTAATAACTGAGTAGTTGTATAGGATAAGTTAGGAAAGACGTCTAATTTTTCGCATATAACGTATCATCAACAAAAGAAAATGCCTCACTTTAAACAATTTTATGTCATAGAAAACACACCAGCAGAACTGCCAATTTTCACGCCATAATCCGTCTTGTTAAAGATTCAACACTGTTTAGTGAATTTAAACTTCTACCAATGGGTTAATTAATTATCAAGGAAAACTGGCTCTACACCAATATCATAGTTTCATGAGGCTCGCCGCCTCAAATCAATCGGGGCGGTCAAGGCAGTCAGCCACGTGAGGCGGCTACGAGGTTAACGCCTCGTGAGATGCAATTCAAAGTTGATATATTTAATTTTGTTCACATTAAGTATTAACCCAATTATAACTAAAGTGGTCTAATTATAGATAAATTTATCCAATTAGGATTAAAATTATACATACTCATTCGCCAGCATATCGCAAATTACATATCTCCACATCACTGCTATCTCTCGTCCGATGCAACATTCCACTCCACTCCACTCATTTTTGGACACATCAACAACAACTTTGAACTCTTTTTGTCAATTAGAAGATGGGATGGAGATGGCTACGAGCATAATTTGGATTCATTGTCTTTTAGTTTTTTAAATATTTGATATTAGGAAGTTAATTGAGATTTTTAAGAATAATAACTTGTGAATTTTGAATTTTTGCGTGTTTTATGATATTTGGTATGTTTTATGATTTTAGGTATAATTTTGTAACTTTGTTATTTGCGCCTCGATTCATCTCAAGGCTTATGCCTGGCGCCTCAATAGAAAAATGCCAAGGCGAAAAACAACACATTTTGAAACCTTGTCAAATATTATGCAGTTGAAGATTTTATTATACCTACATTTCTGCAGAAATGTGCCATTTCCGGTGGACTTCCGAATTCTTCTACTCAAATGGAGATATCATTATCAACTGTTAACCACATAGTTCTTACATCAAGATACATACAAGAATCGACATGTACCTGCAACAATGTGATTTGTGCAGATAGCGTGGTTGCTTCACTTTGAAGAGTTTGAACCTTCCTCTCCAGCTCGCTAGTGTAACGCGTTTTTCTCTCTTTAGATCGTGCTGCGGATTGTCTATTTGCAAGTATCCTGCAATTCTCCACATCAATAACAACAGATTATGAATATCTTCTTTTCCTTTTTCTGAAAGGGAATAACTGTGAATAATCACTTTAACAAATTCACTGCAGCTCAAATTCTAGCACAGAAACTAAATACATCAACACCGCAAAAACCAAAGGAAAACACAATCATAAGATAAATCAAGCAAAAAACAAAAATCCACAATGGAATTACACAAGCCCTAACATGAATAATCATTCAAACACCAAATTAGGTCAACGCATACAAAGGAAAAAAGGTGGAACCTTTTGGCTCTCTTGGGGTCAATCAAGGAGAGCTCGGCGAGCCTCTCAGCAGCAATCGCCTTCTTCACACTAGAATCGACCTCGCACGACGTCGTACTGGAGTACCCATCCATGGAGTTGCTGTGTCTGTGCCTCGGCCGCGCCGCCGCCGCCGTCTCCGCCGAGGATACCGGCGCGTCGAGCTCGAGCCCCTCGAAGAAGTCGGCGTCCACCGAGAGGCTGCGCAGGTGGGATAGGTGCTTGCTGTCGCCGTCACTGTCGCTCCTCTTAGGCTGCTGCGGCTGCGCATGCGGGAGCTCGAGGTTGAGATCAGCGAGGACGCCGTCGACGAGGATGTCATCGAGGTCGGGGAAGCGGAAGAAGGTCTCGGAGTGGGCGCGGCGGTGGTGTGACGCGCGGGTTAGGGAGTCAGATATCTGGTCCAGTTCGGCCCGACCCTGATTGTACATGGGCTTCCCGAATTTTGGGTCCATCATTTGCTTATTGATGAAGTGCAGGAACCGAAGAATTTGGGGGAATGTTGAGTGAAGAAGAAGAAGAAGAGGAGGAGGAAGAGGTTAGTTGAAGGAGTTGGTTGAAATTTGGAAATAAGAAAAAGTTGTGGGGGATGAATTGAGAATTCGACTAAGTTTGGGGGTAGCCTGTGGGGTCCATGTTAGCGGTTAGCGCAGCGGCGGAGACATGTGGCAGTTCAGTGACCTGAGCCGGGCCGGGCCTGGAAAGCGGGCTCTCTTTGCTGGACAAACGGCAAGCTGCCAGAGCCAAAGAACATTTTTTTGTCTTATTCTTTTTTTCTTTTGAACGAAGCATAATTTTGTAATCGTTTTCTCTTGATTGATGATTGGAGAGAGAGAGACAGAATAAGCTTAATAAATTATATTAGAAAATGAAATTTCAATATTTACATTAGAACGCCGTTGGTTCTGTTCATAAAATAAAATAACGAGTTGAGCTGAGTTGATTTGAGTTGATCGATGGAGTGATTCTTGTTTTTGAAGCGTTAGTATCTAATCTACATCAAACTTCGTTATCGTTAGTGAGTTTTGCTATTCTTTATTCTTTTTCTTGTAAATGATTCCTCACTTTTTAAATTTCATCATATACCATTGGATTGGAGATTATGCACTATGGTTGGTTGGTCGGTGGAGATAAGTGTCGCTATTTTATTGCTCTTGTTGTGCAAATTTATAGGTACTCCCTCTGCCAATCAATTATTTGCACATTTAATTATGTATGAATTTTAACGAATCCTATAAATGTGTCTAATGTGAGTAATTAAAAAGGTAATAGTGACTCCAACAATATAGGTATTTATATATATATAAAAGCAAAATCATTTTGCCACTTTCTTCCAATTTTGTCATTCCCTTTTTATTCTATTTACATTATTATCTTTTGACTTTTTATTTTTATTTTCTATTTTCTTCATACTATCAATAATTAATTTATTTGATTCCATTATAAAATTATATTTATATTTTATTAATTTAGAAATTTATATATTTTTCTGAAATTATATATAATTATTAGTTATGACATTATAAATGAATAAAAATGTGTATACATATATAGTTATATTTATATTTATATTTTTTCTTTTATTCAAATTATCAATAATTAATTTTATTTAATTCCATTTAAAGTTATATTTATTATTTTATGAAATTATATATAATAATTGAGAATATGTATATTTTTTATTTTATTTATCTTATTATCTTTTCATTTCTTTATTTTATTTTAGTTTAAATTATGACACTATAAATGAATAAAAAAAATTATATACAAATATAGTTATATTTATTATTTTTTTAATTTTTCTTCGTATTATCAAAAATTAATTTTCATTAATTCAATTTATAAAATTATATTTATTATTTTATTGTTTTGATTATAAATATATAGTTTATTATCATTAAATAATGTAAACAAATGTAAATTATTATTACAGTTAATTAGAAATAATACAAATTAATAAATTCATTAAAGATATAATAATTAGGTAGTGGAGAGTGGAGAAATGAATAGTCTCCATTCTCAAATTAATTTAGTTATATTTTATAATTTTTATTTAATTTTTTTATTATCATAATTAAATCATTATAAACTTAATAAAATTTAAATAAGAAATATATTTCACAGATGTGCTAAAAAACACTAATTAAATAGTTTGAAGTCGAGTTTCAGCTTAAAAATTAGGAAATACGTATCCTAAATTAATTAAGTAATCTTCAAATCGAATAATATATAATAAGCGAATTTTTATATTTTTGTTATATTAAAAAGATAAACTAATACTCATTTCGTTTTTTAAAAGATGCACCTTTGCCATTTTGGCATGTTCCAAATAAACATGCACTTTCTATTTTTGGATATGATCTCAACTCTCACCTTTAAATAACTCTTTTTGTGGGTCTCAATCTATATTGTAATTCAAATCAATTAGTATATTTTAACATTTAATAACTCATTTTTGTGGGTCTCAATACACTACCATTCAAATAAACTATATTTTAACACTTCATAACACCTTTTTGTGGTCTCAATCTTTAATACCACTCAATTCAACTATATTTTACTAAAATCCGTATCGCATCAAATGGTGCATGCTTTTAAAAAACGCATGAAGTGTATAACAATCTATTTACAATCTTTAAAAATATAATATGTAAGCTTAACACTTATCATGTATAATAATAAGATGATTTTTATTTTGATTGTTTGATTTCAATAAACATTATCAAAAATATTTATATTTTAAAATAATAAAATTATATACTAAAAAAGATAATTCCCGTGCAACTGCACGGGTAAAAATACTAGTAATTATTAAAAATAGAAGTGTGCAAATTTTCGTGAACGCAATAAAGTGGACAAATGTGCAAGTTTTTCGTGGACGGATGGAGTACAACATTTCAAATATATATACTCTTTTTGTCTCGTTCATAATGGACTGACGAAGTATTTCTTAGATTTTGTGCAATAGACAAATATTGAGTGTTTCTTGATCTTTGTGTAAAAAGTAAATGAGTCGTTATTAATGTGACGTAAAGAGTACTCCCTATGTCCCACTAAATTTGTCACACTTCTCTTATTGGGACGTCCTACTAAGTTTGACACATTCCAAAAATAGTAAAAGTTATCCATTAAAAAAAGATGTGGGCTCTACCACCTTTATCACTCTTACACTACTTTATATACTCTTCTTAATAACTGTGCCGGAAAAAAAAAAGGTGTTATGATTAGTGGGACGGAGGGAGTATTTAACAAAAAAACAATATATATATATATGTATATATATATGATGTAGTTCATATGAAAATATGAATTTTCAATAGGAAATATGAAGTAATCTACGCCCTTTATATTTTCGATCGTGTGGCACAAAATTAACTGATTACTTTCAAATTTTAAATGAATAAAATAATACATAAATATGATTAGAAGGATAAATCTGTAATTTTTGTTATAAGAGAGAATGATTATACATTTTAATAGTTTTAGTATATGCGATTATTTAGGGATCTTTAATAGATGTTATTATATTGCCATAACTGATGAATCATACGTAATTTCCACCAAATTTAGCAGCAATCGATCGCATCATAATCACATGCATGTTAACAGTGAATAATCCGACCATCAAAATTTGTTGTAATGGGTGCTTTCGAGTCTGAGATCCACCAGGTGTTTGTGAAATTGCTCGACGGTAAGCATCGGGTTGTGAATTTTGACGTGTCGTCGGTATCCATATCCGCCCTCAAACACCGCATCGAAACCCTAAACTCCATTCCCTCCGACCTTCAACTCCTCATCAACAATTCACGCATACTCGAGGACAACCAAACCCTAATTCTAGATCAAGCCTGTCGAAATCCTTAATTTTCTGATTCCAGTACCAAATTAGGAAAAGATCAAAACGTTTCCCAATGTTGTTCTGAGGGATTGGGGAGGTTTTTGGTTGCTGTGAACTGGTTGCTGAGGCTCATGGGCGGGAGAGATGGGTTCGAGTCGCTGCTGAGAGGGGCGGCGATGAAGGCCGGGTAGAAGAAAATAGCGATGGAGTTCTTAATTTCGACGAGTTTAAAATCATGATTTCATGATTCTGAGATTGCATTGTCATATACATGGAAATCGCAATGTTATTTTCTTTAATAATATTTTGTTGCACCACACATACATGTAAATTACATTGATATATATACATGTAAATTGCATCGACATTTAGATTAGAATGAAATATTTTATTACCGTCTAATTTATAATTCCTTACAGAATACAATGCAACAATAAATATAACATAATGCATCAAATGTTTGATTGTGTATCAAAATAACATAAATTAGAATTGCATGCGGTGAAGTGGTTTCGGTTGCGTTTCCCAATTAAAATTTATGTAATTCAAAATTAGAGAATTTTTCAAATATTTTTGAAAGATTAATTATTTTATCCCATAAATTTCTCTAACTACAAAAATTAAATGGTATTACAATATATATGTCCAATACAAATTATGTAACTATACAATGCAATACTACGTATATATTTAATGCAAATTACATGAATATACAATGCATCAATAAACAAACAACAGCTGAGGAAAGTTTTTCTCTTTCCTAATACGGTTACGTAATTAATGAGAATCAAATCAATTTGAATATTATTCCATAAACCGCCAAATAATAAATGGACATATTTACCCTTATTGCATTGTGGATTAACAATAAAATGCGTCCAGCATAACCAACTCCTAAATTTATGGAATCAAAATCAACCGTAGGATCTATTAAAATGAATGGATAAGATCACTTCTTATTTCCTACCATTTATCCTCTTTTTACCTGAACTATCCACATATATATATATATATATATATTAAATTTGACGATTTTCAACTCAATAAATAAAATATCATTTTGTATATTTTGCAAACCAATTGAATCAGTCCATTCCCTCACGTCTTCACCTATGTTTTTATATTTCAATATTTATTTATTATTTTTATTTAAATAACATTTACTACTATTTAATTTTTTTATGTTATTATATTTTATTAATATGTACTTTATAATATTTAAGATTATAATGTATTGCTCTGATTTATACACAATAATAAGTTGTTAATGTATATTAAATTTTAATAAGAATATATAAATAAATAAATTTAATCAATTAATATGTAATATTAAACAGAATTCGAAGTTATAAAAGAAAGTGTTTTATAAAAAGAATTCTAAAAACTTATATAGTGTTTAACAATATTATAGAAGTTATACAATTATTATTTATATAAATTTTAATAAATTATTATGTTTCACTTTCAATATTTTTCTTAATTTTCATATTTTAAATGTGATCCATTTAATAAAAAATTTAATATCAAATAAATTTATATATTTTATAAATAATTTAATTCCCGTCGAATTTGGACTGGACGGATAACAAATTAGTAGATAGAAATAACATTTGTTAATCTAATGTTGACTGATTAAGATTAAACTCATAAAATATGTAATTAATACTCCAATAAAAATTATTTATTTGGTAAGTATCTTATCTAAAATGTTGAGATTAAACTAATGTGTTTACTAATTAAAGCAGTGCTTGTTTCCTTGCTAAACCTATAAATACCTAAGGAATGGGTAGTTGCCCCGTCCAGGGGCTAGGCAAGCCCATTGCTTAATTTCTTTCCTTGGTCGACTATATCTGCTGCTTTCCTGATCACGCTAAAGAGAGGTAAACCGAACTAATCTGCTTTCCCCGAGCCTGATGTCTGGCGCTTGAAAGCGCCTTAGTTACACATCTTGGTATTGAGGAGTCACTTTAAAGGGGTAGACCAACAATCGGCTATTAGTATTAGTACCAAGAAAACAATGACTTTAGATCATGCCTTTCACTTTCTGATCGAGGAATGCATTCATACTGGCACTCGAGTTATGACAATCACTTTAAGTTTCCGTTTCATTTTATATAGCTTTATTTAGTATGTTTTTGTTTCGATTTTGGTGTTTGTGTTTTCGTGTCTAGAGTATTAGATTGTTTATTTTCGTACTTTTCTAGTTCGTTTTTATGTCGGTCGTGTGTTTTCGTGATTTGGATGTAGGATGAGAAAATGAGGGAAGAATGGAGTTGGAAGTGTTGCCTTGTGCGTCGCCCATGCAAAATCGAGCGGAGCAGGAATGATCGAAGATTGCACGTGAAGAAGAAACTAAGACGAAGGAGCAAAGAAGGGCCCAGCGGCCGCTAGCACCCCAGCGGCCGCTGGGGTGCACCTGCAGAAGATTTCAGAGTCTAGGGCCCAGCGACGCTGGCTTCCCAGCGGCCGCTGGCCCTGCGTGAACCGTGCGCCAGAGAGGCCAAGCCAGCGATCGCTGGCTGGCAGTTATGAGCGGGTTTTAAAACCCCTTTGAACGTCATTTTTAGATCTCCAACACTTGTACTCGAAGAAAACACTCTAGAAAGACATTTTTACTTGCTTTTGATAGTTAGTTGGGTGATTCAAGTGGATTGAAGTTGTTCCCAACTTAGATTGTGGAGATTCTTATTAAGTTTATCATCTTGTACTTTTCTATGGAGTTTTCTTTGTTATCTATGGTTGGCTAATCTATTTCTAGGGTTTGATTGTCTAAATTTATCACTTGATGCTTTGATTCAATCTTCTATCGGTTGTTTAATCCGTGCTTATGAGTTTTCGTACTTGATCAACATGTGTATCTCAAGATGTGGAATGGATTGATGAATTATTCTATATCTATCTTTTGATTAAACAACCGAACCTATAATCGAAATCGTAAAAAAGAAATTCATGTTGAAGTTGGCATTCTATTAAGTGTGATTTGTACACGTGAATGATGATCACTGATTAGCTAAAGAACACGTAAGTGATTGGCTAGTTAAGCTTAGGAGAATCTAATCAAGACATGAAGTTTGATTGAATGAGAGTGTAGATTGTAGATGATCTTGTTAGGGTTTGTATACCTCAAAGCATGCTTTATGCTTTATGCTTAGACGATGTATCAGACTTGTTTTCAATTACACTTTAATGAGAATAAATGTTTCTATCATTGGTTTGTTATTTATTATTATCATATATTGAGTTGCAAACAAGTCCATTTATTACAATTGTAGACTGTGTGGTGGATCGATGATCACGAAAGGTCACACAGTCGGCTTCTTTATAATATAAAGTCACAGTATAGACAGACTTGAACAGTCTAGTCGGTAATGGCTGCGATATCATTTCGATGCGGCTGACCTTAGCTCGCAGAATGATGTCGGCATGTATAAGCGGTTACACATGTTTTGCGTATACATATTGAGAGGTTTCACAGTGAGATAAGTTCTAACGTGCTAATGCTTAGAACGAGGTCTCAGAAATTAATTCATTTCTTAATCTGTGACGATGATATTAGTATAAGCGCTTGATTATACACTGCTTTAATTCATCTACGCTTGCGAGTTTTTCCTAACTCTAAATAGTGATGTTTTGGGTAGTAATCGTCGGCTTAGCCAGAAGTGCTCGACTGTCAGTCGTACAGAATCGCGTCTCGATGACACGAGTTGATTAAATCCGTATGAGGCGTTCAGAAAGGTTTATTACATAAGAAACCCGGCCGGTTGGGAATTTATTCCATATGTAGTATTAAAGTTCTGAACCGGATCATTCACGAATAAATATATTAATTAATTGTGAGTTGTGAGCAAACTCAATTAATTAATGGATTTAGAAAATCTTAAACGCGAGGAAATAATTAATGACAAAAGGGTTACGTCCGTAATTCGAATGAATCAAGATGAGTTCAATATTTATCTTATGGTGGAATCGATAAATATTTATAATAGAACAACTCTTTATTGCATTTATATAGAGAATTATTGGGAGAAAATTTAATTTAAATTAATTAATTTAAGTCTAAAGGTTGAGCCAACCAATTAATTAAATTCAATTGGGTCCAAAAGGAGATTCGAAAATTAATTTAATCTAACTATGGATTTGTCCAAGCACATATTAATTTTAAATATAATTCAAATTCAAATTTGAATTATTGTTGTAACTGCAGGAGATAAAGAGGGGATATAGTTGCTATTATTTGAGATCTAATTATTTCTCCTTAGAAACCCTATCCTAGTCCACTATGTCTATAAATAGAGAATAAGGAGTCAATTTCTCACTCTTGGGAGACCTAAAAATTGGCCATCATAGAGGAATTTTATCCTCTTATTTTCGAAAATATTGATTCGCCCACACGATATTTTAGTAGATAGACCGAGAATATGATAGAAGTTCCAAGTGGATATTCAAATCGCTTCTCCACAAGCAGATGACTTGCGTAGGAGAAGGTATAATTTATGTTTTTCCGCATTATATTTTCCTATGTGGTTTTAAGAATTAATTATTTGTGATTAATTATTTGTGAGATTAATTAATCTATGGATCCTGCGTTTTCGTGAGCCCTCATACGCGTTCCATCAGATCTTTACCCTAGACTTTAATCCATTTGTTTACCTTATTTCTTTGCTTTGCATTAGATAGATAATCATTTTTATCCTCTTACGACTTAGAGTGTTAGGAATCGTTGTGTCATTCAAGCACTATTAATTGGATAGCCATGTTTAGTCTTCCGTGACATTCGACATTAGGGTCAATTACAACACCCGTTTAATGACGAGGAATTGAGATACGTTTTAGATTGAACAAGCTTATAAACAATGAAACAAACTTTCTATTCCTAAGGGTGACATGAAAATCGATCAATTTGCATTTTATATAGCTGTGGCATAAGAAGAATCAACTCTTTCTCCTTTTATTTTCGGGATAAAGCAAAGAACCGGTATTATGATTTATGAAGAGTACTATTCTCACTTCAAAAAATATTTTTATTGCACTCTTAGGCCATCTCCAATACTCCACACCATTTTCTACACCATTTTGCAGTAACAGTCACATCAAACAATAAATCATCTCCAACCATAAACCCAAACTCAAACCCAAAAAGAATATTCTTCATATATTCTTCTCATATCATTTTATATAATTTTGCAAAACAAACCTTTATAGTTTTCAATATTACATATTACATCCATTCAAATTTTTAATTCAAATTTTCAATTAAAATTTTAATTTATAATTTAATTATTATGTAAATAAAGACAACTAAAAAAATAATTTACTCAACAAATAAAATTACATAATTCATAAAATGAATTACGTTAAAATATAGACTCTAACATAAATTTTAAACAATAAAAAAGATATTATAATTATTAATCTTCGGAATTGATATATTCCTCCCACAAATGAGCAACTAACGCATTTCGAAGTTCATAATGAGCACGATCATCTCTTATCTCTTTGTATTTGGCTAAGAAATCAACAAATGTTTCTTGTTCTTCAACTGTTAGTGGAGCTCTTGGTTGTGGAGTTTCCATTGAAACTTCAACTGGAGCACTGAAATCACGTTCATCCTCGATTATCATGTTATGCAAAATTATACACGCAATCATAATATCATGTAATACTTCTTTCCTCCAATAACGTGCTGGTCGTGATACAATTGTAAATTGTTGTCGTAGAACTCCAAATGCACGCTCTACATCTTTTCTGCATGATTCTTGTTTCATTGCAAAATACCTTTTAGGCGGAGTACTAGGATCTTTGATCGTTTGGACAATGGTCTTCCATTTAGGATATATGCTATCAGCTAAGTAATAACTCATATCATATTCTTTTCCTTGAAGTACATAGTGAGCTGGAGGAGCAATACCTTGAGTCAAATTTTGAAAAAGATGTGAAGATTCTAATACATTAATATCGTTATTGGTGCCTGACAAACCAAAATAAGCATGCCATATCCAAAGATCGTGATCTGCTACAGCTTCGAGAATAACTGTTGGAGATCCACTGCGACCTGAATATTGTCCGCCCCACGTGGTAGGACAATTTTGCCATTTCCAATGCATACAATCTAAAATGCCTAGCATTCCAGGAAATCCACGTTTTTTAGCAATGTAGAGAAGTCTAGCAATATCATTAGATGTTGGTGTTCTCAAATATTGACATGAAAATATATCTATTATTGCTTGACAAAATCTTTTCATGCTCTCAATAGCAGTAGACTCACCAATTTTAATATACTCATCTGTGGCATCTGCGGTTCTGCCAGTATACGAAATGCTGCTGTTATCTTTTGTAGGGGCGATAATCCGAGTCTTCCTCGACAATCTGCTCTTTGTTGGAAGTACGGATCATGTTCTTTGACTCTGTCAACAATACGAACGAACAATGAGCGAGACATTCAAAATCTCATACGAAACATAGTTTCATTGTACATCGGATTACTAGCAAAGTAATCATTGTACATCCTACGTTCAGCAGCCTCTCGATCACGGTTGATGATTATGTGACCAGGAATTGAACCACCGTGTGTTGATTGTTGATTTTACTGATTAAGAAGATGTTCGATTATCATGTTGTTATTATTGACAATACGATACATTGCTTCTTGATTATTCAAATGGTTAGCTATGATTGCTTCATTATCCAATGAAGAAGATGATGATGAAGAACCCAAATTGAAATTCATTTTGAGAGATAGTGGGATAGAGATAGTGGATAGACAAGTATGTGAAATTGTGGTGTATGTTTTGTTAACAAATTCAACTATATAAAGATAGTGGGATATTGGTGTTAGGATAGAGATAGTGGGATATTGGTGTTAGGATA
>JAPKLX010000130.1:795779-853430 GCA_026898415.1 Leonotis leonurus | reverse complement strand
GGATATTGGTGTTAGGATAGAGATAGTGGGATATTGGTGTTAGGATAAAGATAGTGGGATAGATATAGTGGGATATTGATGTTAGGATAAAGATAATGGGATCTGTATAATCATTTCAGTGCAGTGTGTAGTAATGTCAATTTGAAAAAGATGTGTAGTCATTTCAATGCAGTGTGTAGTCATGTCGGTAAGAGATAGTGGGTGAAATAGGGAAGAGATAGTGTGTAGTCATTTCAGTGCAGTGTGTAGTCATGTCGGTAAGAGATAGTGGGTGAAATAGGGAAGAGATAGTGTGTAGTCATTTCAGTGCAGTGTGTAGTCATGTCAGTAAGAAATAGTGGGTGAAATAGGGAAGAGATAGTGTGTAGTCATTTCAATGCAGTGTGTAGTCATGACTAATTGAGATAGTGGGATAGAGATATAATTATAGGTGTAGTGTGTAATACTGTAGATAAGAGATAGTGTGCGAAATAATTGAGTAATTGGGTAGTGTGTAATGTGTAGTCATTTCAGTGCAAACTTATTGACATGGTGAAATAATAGAGGCGCATTGTGTAGTCATGTCAGTTCATACTAATTGAGATAGTGGTGTATGATGATCTTGAGATGGTGCATATAAAAATTTGTATTGAGTATGTGTATAAATAGAGATATGATCTTGTATTTCCAATTACAAACTCACCACATCTAAAGTCACTTGCATTATTTTAAAATGTCTCAACGTTTTGTTGGCTACTCTCAAGCAAAGGATATTCTCTTATGTTCAGTTTATATGAAATTACTCAAGACCCAATAATCGGGCATCAACAAACAGCAGATCGATTCTGGGCTCGTGTAGAAGAGAATTATCACAAGGCTAAGCGAGAAGATTGGGTTGTTCGTTCATGTAGATCCGTTCAGGCTCGAATCCAAACTATTGAGAAAGCAACGAGGAAACTTCATGGTTGCATAAGAACAATTGAAAGGAGACATCAGAGCGGTGTTTCACATGAAGATATAGTAAGTACTAATGTTTTATTATTGTTATTGTTATTTTATCAATATATTAGTAATTTTACTATTAACTACTTTCAGATGAATGAAGCCAAGATGCTATTTTCGCAAGATCCAAAGTACAAATCAGGTTGGAAATTCGATCATGTATGGAACACTATCAAAGATTTTGAAAAATTTCAAGATTGTGCTAATAAGAGCTCCAAAAAACCATCTTGTAAACGTCTTTCTTCTAATTCAGAAAACCCAACGCCTGATTCTCCAGATTTCTCTCCATTTCCCACAAATTTAGGTGACACTGACGATGATAACAATGCATTTGGTGGTTCTTCATCTGGACGACCATCTTGTGGGATCAAAAAAGCCAAGCTCAAAAAAAAGATAGATGACGCTACGTCATCTATGATTAGCAAACTTATTGATATCAATAAGGAATTTTTTGAAGACATAAAGAAATCGAATGCAAATCTCAACCAACAACTTGAAGCTAAAAATAAACTTAGACTAATGAAGGAAGAAAATAAAATGTTGGCTCAAGACTTGAGCTCCATAAAAGATCTGAATTATCGTGCATTCGTTCAAGCGGAACAAACACGTATATATGAAAAACGAGCGCAAGAACAAGGCCAACCAGGTCCTTTTGCAAGTGGCACCTATACACCATATTTTAGTAACTTTGGAGGATCTGGATCTGGATCTGATTTACCAGAGTATTAAGTTCATGATAGTTGTTATTTGTTGTTTGTTGTGTTTCTTTAATATTAATGTATTTTTATTTAAATTTTGTAACATATTGTTATGTAATTTTCATATCATTGTTGTCATTTTAATTATGTATTACGGATTATGTATGCATATTATTTTTTTCACATTTTCTAAATTCTAATAGTTAATTATTTTAATTTTGTAAGATTAATAGTTCAAATTCTAGTATTAATTATTCTTAAATAATAAAAATAAAATATCGATCAATTTTTTTATCAACTTTTCCAGATATATCTCATGCTTTCATATTTCCTCATTTTTGGTGCAACTTCTGTTATAATTTGTTTTTGTTTACATTACTACCAGAAAAACAGTTCACTATTATTGAACTTAAGAAAATATTGACACGTCAGTTCACTATTTTTGTCTTTATATAGGGGTCATTTCACAAAATTTAAGAAAATTAGGGGTCGAAATTGAATTTATGAAGGATCATTTTGCAATAAACTAAAATTTAACAAAAATGAGTTTATAGCTACAGTGAAACCCATTTTTGGGTTTGGAATGAAAGATAAATGGTGTAAACCCATTTTAGATTGGGAATGGTGCTACCTTGGAGATGATTTTTTTGCACCAAAATAGGTATTGGGTGCACCATTGGAGATGGCCTAAACTATTCTTTTATTTAAAATGGAGTTCATGTACATTTAACTCAATTTAATTGTGTTTAAAATGATACAGCTGTAATTTTCTAAAACGCCCCTGGAAACGACGCCGTTTGAGTCGGATAACTTTCCGTTGAAAGATTTAAAAACGCCAGCTCAGAGTTTTTGATTCTGTTCAAACGCAAACTGCTGCTATTCAAATTTCCTTTGATCTTCAATTCTTTTCTGTATACATACAAATTCTTGCATTCTGCATTCTCATTTCGATAAGCTACTCAGAACCTTAATTCTTCGATCATAGCTCACAAATTCTCCCCTCATTTTTTCGAGGTAAACCCTAATTCTCATATCCACAAATTGGTTGCTTGCCGACTCGATCAATGTCGATAGAGGATCATGAAGATGAGGATTTGAAGATGGCGTTGCAACTGAGCATGCAGCAGAACGAGTCGCCGGAGCCGAAGCGGAGCAAGTCGAATGAGGAATCGGCCGCCGAAGGGGCGGCGGAGGAGTCACCGGAGGCGAAGAATAAGCGTCTGCAACGTGAATTAATGGCTGCTGCTGCAGAGAAGCGGATTGCTGCCACCTCGAGCGCTGACATTGTGAAGGATGTGGAAATGTCGGTTGCAGATGAGGATAAAGGGAAGGGTGTGAACTTGGATGAAGGCGAGGCGAACATTGTAAATTCGGCGATGGAGCTAGCGCTTGAGGAGGCTAACCAACTTTTCTTGATGATTTTCGGCCAAGGAGTTAGTAAAGATGTGCTTGCACAGTGGTGCAATCAGGGGATTAGGTAAAAGATGCTTATGTTTGAAGATTCAAAGCTATATCTAACTTCATTTGCGTGTGAAGTATGAACTATTTATGTAATGTATATATAGTTCTAATTATCACACTTACTGTGAGAAATTGTGATAAGATATAAAAGGCAAAGGTCAGTCGTCTACACCTGCTTTTTTAAGTTAATGGATTGGGGTTGTCTGAGAAGCCAGCTTTCTGCATTTTACCCGTGTATATTTTTTTATTCCTTCTACGAATAAGCAGTTATCGAATGTATACGAGTCATTCTTCCCTGGAAAAGTCAGATACTTCAATGGTGGAAAACAATTACAAAAAAAAAATTCATCTTTTGCAGAATGAGCTTTTGTTGGTGTTTTGTTATCCCTGATCAGGTGGAAATTCGCTCATTTGTAGGTTTAGTTTGGATCCCGAAACTTCTATGGGGCTAGTACAACATGAAGGTGGACCCTGTGGCGTTTTAGCAGCCTTGCAAGTAATAATTTTACTACTCATCTCAGCTCTCATGGTTATCACGCTTACAAGTATCATGTCTATGCATTCCTGGTCAAAAAACTAGATGCAGATTTCTCCTTTTTGGTGTATTAACAGTATAAGTATAGGACGTGTCGAAGAATGTTATATAGCCAAGTAATTTGATGTAGGATATTGTATTTATAGAATCATGAGGCTTGAAATAGGTGGAATAATAGGAGTACAAAGGATCACTTTAGTTATTAAGTTTCTCTATTATCTTGTCTACTTGTTTTGGTCTTTTCAACTTGCGGCAAAATGTTGACTTTTTTGTTCGATATTATCGTTTCCAACTCAATTAGCTTTGCTTTCTCATGTTCTATTACTGTGTTATTTGTGTGACATATTTTCAATGCTTACTGCTTACATTATTCTTCGTGAATTTATGCTAACAACTTCATCTCTTGGAAACACAGGGTTTTGTACTCAAATATCTTTTATTTGCTCCAGAGGAAATGAGTACTGTTGTGCCAAGTAATTTCGCAAATTTGGCTATTAGAAGGGAGTCGAATAGTGTACCCGTCACAGAAGATATTTTCTCATTACTTTCAGAGGATAAAAAGTCAAGGTCATGAATTTCTCAATCTTAAGCTGTTGTTTAATCTTTTTGGAGAGCAGCACATAGATCTCTTGGGATTGTCCATCTCTATTTTGCTTTGTGTTGCTTTAGAACTCCATATTACACAATAAAAGAACTTTTAGTACATAACTCACTGTATTTGGTTGTTAGTAGCGTTAGTTGTTATTAAGTAAATTCTGGTTCTTCTAAACAGAGCCTTGGTGAGAAGTATGACCGAAATACTCTTCCAATGTGGAAACAACAAATCAGCAGTAATATCATCTTTGAATATTCTTGATGATGCAATTGCAGGCACTGTGCAGGGCTCGGAGGAGGAGGTGAGCTTTGTTAATTTTTAGATACTTTATGCAGCACTCCTTGGGGTATCCTATTTCGATAATTGGGTTTGTGGTATTGAACTGATTACTTATCAATTGCTACAGTTTTTAGTTCTGTTTTATTAACATGCATGACCCTTATTACCCAGGTCATTGCAAAATTGCTTGGAGGTCTTTCTGTTGAATCTGGATCTCACCTACAGAAAGTTTTGAGAGTGAATACCTGCACTTCACGATCAAGAGCAATCCAAGTGCTTGAATCTCTGCTTCCAGTTTTTCGCAGTCGCTTCGGGGCATTGCTCTTCTTAATATCCGCATTATTATCTCGAGGACTGGTATACTACTCTACCATATGTCTCAATAATTTATTTTATTAGCTTGCTTCCCAATCAAATCTAGTAGAAATGAGCAATATTGGCTCACTAAGCATCCATTATAAATTTGACTCATAAATTGGGAACTGAAATAGCATAGATCTTGTCACTAATGACTGTAAGTACATTCCCAAAAAAAGCCTTGATGTTTTGTCATCAATAAACTTGCAAGATGATTAGGGTACTACATTATATTTTTGTAATTTTGGAGGATGTTTCTTTCCATCAATTTTTATGGTGATTTATGAGAATCTTGTAGTTTATTTGAATATTTTGCATGCATTATCCAGATAGATTTTGTATGCTAAATATTTTCACCTGGGTTCTGTGTCTCCATCTCAACAATGTAGATCACGAACCAAAAGCAATTTGCTCTTAAAACATTGTAATTTGTAAGTGATGATGGGGAATTTAAACAGATTTGTTAGAAATCATAATGCCTTCTGCCAGCGCATGTCATGTGGTTATGCTGAAGGAACTGAAAGTTTCTGGGATCTTTAATGCTAAATGTGGATGAATTTTTTAATAAAAATATTATTTAACAGGCATTCTCAATAATTCTCTTATTTAAGTGATGCACATCATGATTTTTTTCTGATCAGAAAACTGTTGAAGAAGACAGGGATGACCCGAGTCAACCACTAGTGACAGCTCCTTTTGGGCATGCGTCACAGGTATTAACAGAACAATGCATCTTGCCTTTATTCTTTTGTGGTTTTTTTCATTTGCTACCTTGTCTTAGTATGATCTGACCTTTTAATATGAAAAATAGGAAATCGTTAACTTATTACTCTCCGGGAGTGCTGTTGCTAATGTGTTTGACGGGAAGATGGACTTGGGTGGAGGCATGTTCGTGAAAGGCATCTCAACGTCGGTGGAAATCGGATTCCTCACTCTGTTGGAGTCCCTCAATTATTGTAAGGTTGGCCAGCATCTTAAATGCCCAAACTGGCCGATATGGGTAGTCGGAAGTGAATCTCACTATACAGTCATATTTGCTCTCGACACCAAAGTCCAGGAAGAGAATGACCTTGAAGAAAGAGAAACACAGATACGGAACGCTTTTGATGCAAATGATCAAAGTGGCGGGGGTGGCTTCATAACTGTTGAAGCATTCCATCAAGTTATCAAGGAATTGAGGGTCAGCCTTCCCCGTGAAAAGGTCGACCAGCTTTGTAGTACAGATTTCATTGTATGGAACGAATTCTGGCAAGCTCTACTGGATTTGGACAAGAGTTTAGGTGGATTAAAGGACCCAAGTGAACAAATAGGAAATAAGGTTTTTCATCTCTACCATTTTAACGGGATCGCAAAATCTATTCTCAACAGTAGCCAGGCAACATCCGGAAACGAAATCCCAGTCACAAGACCGAGATTAACAAGGGTAAGAGTAACAGTTCCACCAAGGTGGACGGCCGAAGAATGCACGGTTGAATTGCCTCCCGCACCTGGCTCGGGCGACTCAACTCAAGCTTCGAGTCCTCAACATGCACCTTTGGTTGATTGCATAAGGACGCGGTGGCCCCGCTCTGTATGCAACTGGGATGGGGATGCACCAAGCATCGTTTGATTTCTTCTTCGATTTTCTTTTTGGATACAATTTGAAACCGTGCTTAGTATTAATTATTCTTATGTCTGGTTTCTCTTATCATATATAGCAATTGAAGGTTGATGGGGATTCGTTGTAATTTACTGATTAATAATATTTTCTTGATCCTTTTCATGGACACTTTCATTCATATATGTGTGTGATTTCAAGAGGCATACATCTTTCAAATATTTGTACATAATCTTCTTGTGTTGTGATAACGTTTCAATGGTAAGAGCTACAATCATGCCTAAAGTAAGCTCGTTGAGTAATGATCGATTTTAATGTAATTCCAAGCTACAATAATAATGTATAGATCACATCCATTACACGTCAATGCACCCATTGAGAAATATAAAAAGACATGAACTCTTGTGTGAAAGAAGAATTACATGTGCCTCTGGAAAGTGAAGTTAGCTTCCAACTGTTTCTCCTTTGCTTTAATATAGTTCCGCAATCAGGGCATGATAAGTACTTCCGACGGAATCTGAACTCAGATCATACTCGAATCGTCTTACTACACGTCGAAGGCAACATCACCTTTAACTTCTTTATCATATGCTCCAACTCCTCTAATTTCTCCGGCTCCCCTATCTCCACGAGAAATCTCTCCAACGTTTGAAACACTCTCTCGCTCACGAGCCTACCTCTTTCTAGCATCTGCTTAGAGCAGGTGAAGGATTCTTGAACTCTCCCTCGAGCACAAAGTCCCGTTACGAGGATGTCAAGCGCATGGCTGTGAGGGCAGTGTCCTTTCTCCACCAAGTAATTCCACAAATCCAACCCCAAGTCAACCCTGCTATTCTGGCAGAAACACTTTATCAGCATAACAACAGTCCTACTCTTTGGCACAAAGTTTTTCTCAACCATCTTCGTGTAAAGTGCAGAAACACCATCGATACCATCTGAATTCAACAATCCCAGAAACATACTATGATATGTGACATTGTCATGCTCGATGTTTCTCTTTTCCATCTCGTCCATTAAGCCAGCTGCAGCGTGAATGTCCTTGGACCTTATGAGAGAACTCAATAAGGCATTATAAGATCCTGTATCTGGCTGTAGAGATCTTCTAAGAATTTCCTCGAATAAGTGCTTAGCCTTTGGGATATTACGAGCCACCCCGGCTCCATGAATTAACGTGGTTATTGTTTCTAACGAGGGCAGTAAACCTGCGCTTTCCATCTCATCAAGAAGTCTTAGAGCATCATCGAAACATCCTTTCTTGCAATACACATCAATTCTGATATTGTATGTAACGTTGTTTGGCTTAAAACCCCTTCGAATCATCTCATGATGGAACAGCTCTACTGCGGTAATATCACCAGATTCTTTAAACCCCAGCAGCAGAATATTCATGGTCTTGGTGTCGGGTGGAAACCGAGGATGCATCTTGTGGAAAACGGATCGTGCTTCTTTCATTTGTCGCTGTGTGCAGAATGCTCGAAGAAGAACATTAAACTCATTGGTGCCGAACTTCTTCCCTGGGAATATATCCTTCTCCATCTTCTCGAATGCTTCTAGCGTATCCTCGTAGGATTTGAATTTTGCTATTCTGGATAACATTATGCTCATTGACTTGAGAGTAAGCAAGGAAGGGTGATTCCTCTTCATAAGTTCCAATAACTCCCATGCTTTGTGAAAGTAACGCATACGAGCAAGTATATGCAGCGTTTTGTCAAATGCACCCGAACTAGGAATGTAAACCTCACTATTGAGGCAGTATTTGAAAAACTCATACGCTTTCAGTCCATTCGAATGAGCACCAAACAAGCTACCAAGAACCTTTTCAACGAACGGAGTTGACAAGGCAGCCGGTGGAACTTGGCGTAGTAGAATGGGACGAAGCGGCTGATCGGGAAATGGATGATCAGTGATCATCCTCACAACACTTTCAATTTCTGTGTCACTTCCCATAGAAGAACAAAACCAAGCAACATTCAGTCTCTGATAGATATTGAAATGCTGGTTACTTTTAAAATACCTGCCTTTCAAAAGCATCATTCTTTAAAAAACAGATACAGTTCAGACACTTATCCAATCAACTGAAACCTTAGAAGCTTCTAAAAACTAATATGTCTCAAAATAGAACACACCACCGCGAAATCCTCAACTTCTTTACAAAATTCTCGTCGAAATTCCACATTAACGAAGCGAGATATTCCCACTAAAGAAAACCCAAATCACCGATGAAGTGAGCAAAGTTGAAAAAATCATAGTTTCAAGAAGTTGATTTTAAATCACCGAGTTTGCAAAGGTTCTAACAAGCTGACAATGGTTAAGCATTTCATCGAACACGTTATATGCATAACCAAAAAAAGAACTGTAACCTCGACCCAAATAAAGGACTCGAAATAGAGTGCGCAGAAACTGTAAAGGAATCAGCTTAAGAAACAGTAATCGAATCAAAGGAGTGCTTTTCCGAGGAGTTTCTTCAACTCGTTATCACTTTCAACTGGTACTGTAATGATAGATAAAACAAAAATAAATAAACAATGCACTTTCAAGTTAATAGTAGTAATAATTTAATATGGTTCTACACTTTTACTTTTTATAATTATATTCATATCATTAAATTAACTATTATTTTTCTAATTTTTAGGTTACATATTTAATTATAAATAATATATTTATTTTATTTAATAGTTAATTACTAACCCTTTTTTAATTATATATATAATATATATTTAATAAATAAATAACACGACTCTTATTCCACACTCAACGCTCATTAAAATTCGTGTTCAATTCAATTATATAACTTTTTTGTGAATGATGGATTACTAATTTTTTTTTCTAGTGGATTAATTAAAGTTAAGCTATTGGGCTTGTTTTCTGTTATAATTGGGCCCATGAGTCATATTGGGCTCACTTCAGTTTAACATTATATTTCAAGGTTTAATTTACTTCTCTTTAATTAACCAAAATAACATTGTTTTAATGTTATCTCGTTTTTATCACAATCTATCAAAATTTGCTGTAAATATATAAATTTTCACACATTATTGATGTTCCATAAAAATCAATTTTGGCAAAATCAAAGCGAGGTCATGACATATTTTCTCATTTATTGTAGGCTTTAAAATTTAAAATTTATAATTCATACTACTTGAATATTAGCAAAAAAAAAAAAAAAAAAAAAACACAATCAATAAACGAAGAGGTAAAACTAAAATATTTCGCCTCAATTAGGGTTATAACGTGAAGTGTCGTTTTGTAAATTATAAGTGTGCTTGAAATATATTTAACATGTATGTAAAAAAAAAAAATCAACATTTATGAAACTAATACCAACATCAATATCATGTTGTATTTAGTTTTGCCAAAATTTAATTTTGTGAAAAAAATAGAAAAATAAAAAAGTATTTGTATTTACAACGAACTTTGATAGATTATTGGGAAAACTAAAAATTATTAAAATTGTATATATTAACACCAAATTAAACCTTAAAATAGTATGGAACTACTAGTCGCTTTGGTGGTGAATTGTGGTCGTATTAGTAGTTGAGGTAAATGATAAAATTGAAACTTGTTTTCATTGGAAATTAAGTCACGTTACAAGTTGGGATGGGACATTGATTATTATTATATTATTATATGTTATGATATGTGTAGGGATCATATTCCATGGGCAAGTTGGCCTTACAAATAATCAAGAGTTGTTATAATATTCTCACTATATCCATTTGCAAAGGAACAAACATAATATGTCTTGGGAAAGGCTGCTGCTTGTTCCCATCTCACTATAATAATATCCATTTTTATCTACGAACAACCTACAAATATAAATATCTATATTTCTTGCAACAGAAAATAGAACTGCATATATATATATGGATGATAAAAAAAATAGTAAATGCATGCCTGTTGCTATTATATATTTCCTTCTTCTCATCAAGAAAAGGATTTCGTTTGAACCGAATATAGGCAGAAATTAAGCACTATGATCAAGATAGATCTTTTTATGGGTTTATTTTATACTTTCTTTGTTTCTATTTCGCTATTTATATTATATTTTGATCAAAAAATATTTATAATTTTAATCTGGCATAAATAGCAGGACGAAAGATAGTTCATTTTCATTTGCAACTCCCCGTAACATAGATTACTATTTTTTTTTTCTTTTTATCTTGTCCAGAAAATAAATATGTACATAAATAGTCACAATAATTTTATTTCACAACTACTGATATTTTATTTTGAGATTACCCTTTAGGATAATAACAAATGGTGAGAATGTGGATCCATATCTTTATGTTAAATAAAATGGTGGAAAAGAAAATAGTAAAAGGGACACTTATCCATATGTGAGGTCATATCATGGAAAGTGACACGAGTAACGGTTATTTATATATATATTTTAGAATAACATCATTTAAATATTTAGATATGGACTTTTTTTTTAAATTATATGTTGAGATATAGACAAGAGCCAACTGCAGTTAATTAATGACATAATGTAAGTATCTCCCTTTCCCACACACACATGGTGGATTTCTAATTGGTAATGCCACAGGTCGGATTCATGTTCGTGTATATATTGAGTATGTTTATATTTATCCTTTTAGGTTTAAGTAATAAAAATTATAAATATTATCATTCAATGAATAATATCATAAAATAAATTTTTTATTCGTGAGTTTAAAAGGTTGTAGAATTTCAGTTAATAAAATTTATTAATTGTAATTGAAAGTAATAGGTTGGGAGCAATAAGGATAGAATTGTAATTCGAAAAAACTTGAATGGTGGTTGGTTTTGGGCTTTTTAAGAGTGGTGTGCTTTAGTTAGAATGGGCCCATAAACAGTGACATTCACATTGCACTAATCCTTTTCATGGCCCTCTATTGCACTTACTCTCTATCCATACTATTCTTCTTTTTTTACTTTTACACACTTTTGGTTTCTCAAATTTTCCAATCCTTTCAATTTTCAAAAAAAAAAAACACACCCCTTTTATTCAAAAACAAAATACCTCTCTTTCTCTCTTATTGTTAATTTTCATTTTTAGAATTTTAAGAGCATAAATTACAATATAGAGTGATTCTTCATTAAGGCGATAGTTTGAATATAAAATATTTAGTATTCACATGGTATTATTTGAGGTTTGATTTCATTTGGAATTATGACATATGACAAGACATGTAGCTAGATTTATATTTGTAATAATATTTTGCTTGTGTTTGTGGCTTGATGAAATGACTTGCATCTGATCAAGGGTTCTATCCATATTCATTATACATGAAATGCATTAAAATAAGGGTTAAGATTCAATCTTACTAAAAAACATATTTACAAAATGTATTTTAAAATCAATTTTATTCATAATTTTAAAAATACCCTTTGTTTGAAATGAATTTTAACCATTATTTTAATACATTTCAAGCATAATGTAACTTTCCTTGATACACCCCATACGAATTTCAATAAACAATTATAGAGTTCGAAAAAAAAATAAATAATTGATCAACGTATAACTCTATATGTTAATCACAGGTTTGGAAATTATGTAGGTGTGACACGATTGATTAATTTATTTTCTTCCTTAACTAAGTCGAATATTATATATCGTATTTTTGTGTTTTCAAGTTTATTAAATTTATTTATTTTAATATAGTGCAAAAAACTCTTATATATTCTTAAGAATTTCCTAAATTCTACAGAGCACTCATTGCCGACGACGGCTATTATATATCCTTTGTTAAAATCCATTGGCAATCTATTTCTTTTGATACAATAGTTAATATTAATTGCAAGATTTATTTTGCAGTAATAAAAGTATTATATACATTTATTATTGATAATAGAAAAAGGAAACAGACAAGCATCGTAAATACCATTATGTCACCGACTAATTAGATTATGAGGGATGTACCACAGTTGTCAAAACCTATATATAAATAAACTATATATTAATTATAACATATATAGATAGTCATGCAAATTAAATACATCCTTTTTAATTTGATTATTATTCTTTCCCCTTCAAATATTGTACGCAACAAGAAAATAAAAATGAAAGCGCTTTCATTTTTATCCGAAAGTAATAAATTTTATTTTCTATAGTAATTGTAGCATTTTAAATTTTATTTATTCGAAAGAGAAAATGTATTAAGAAGTTGGATTATAGCAGCATACATGAATCAAATTAATAATGTACCGGATAAAATAGAGAGTATATATAGATACTTAAAATCTACATTATTTCACACAAGTATATTCTATATGTAGGTAGGGATATGAACATAATATATATATCCTTGGAACTATATATCCCCATATTAATTTAATTCATTTTACAAATTATTGAGTTTCAGTCCCACACGGTTTAGTTTCTAAAACTATTCAAATTACAGTATACTCCTATGTTTGATCTCGATCTATTAATCTAGAGAATGGTCATGTCATGTCAAGCTTATTATTTATTAATTTTTTTACAAAGAAAATCCACGAGTTACTATATTTCGTTTGTGAGAGTGCTATAAATCATCGACTCATGATATTTCGTGCAATACCTAGCTCGTAAATTATATAATTCAGAGTAATTTTTTTTAGAAAAACTAATGTTTCATAGTTCTTAATGAATTTGTAATTTTTTTAATTGGTAATTAGTACAAAAGGGAAGAGGGAGTAGAAGAAAGATAAGAACATTAATGACGAAAATGGGTACAACATTTTAATTTATTTTGTTTTAGATATGTTTTGTTTGCATGGTGTTGCTGTCGATCCTGGATTGACTACATAAATATGCAGGTGTGGTGAGCTGTGTTTGGTTTTGTTATAATGATCTCGAAATAATAGATTTCAAAGAAGGTTTGCAGGATGAAAATTTTAAGTCGATCATGTAAAAGTAAAACTTATACTTGATTCTTCGTATTACTGTACTCTTAAGCTATGTTCTCTTTGAGGCTATGATCTTGCAGAGTTCTTGTGCAAACTGCAAAGTATCGAGCTCAAAATCAGAAAACACTCACAAAAAGATATAGATAAAGCTCTTGTGCAAAATTAAGGACCACGAATCAATGCAACAACAACATGAATTACCGAATCACATAATTCAAAGTTTTCTTCCGTAAAAAATATAATATCTAATAAAAACGATATCTTTAAGATAATAAAAATTTGATAGCATAAATTGTTAATATCACTTTACGTAAAATGCATGCGCATGCCATGCAATATTATATGTGAAATAAAATACAAATTATACTGAAATTTAAATTTCTTGTATGAAACGAAACATTGGATTAAATGTTTCGGTGAGAGATACCGTTAAGTATGTTATGGAGCCAGGGGCGCGTGCATCCAAAAACACCCAAGGGGGCCTTAGCCCCTCCAAACATTAATATATATTAATGAAAATCCTTCCTATTAATTTGAATCACAACAAATTTTATTTTTAATTTGATATATTAAAATACAACTCCTCCTAATAAAATTTTATGGATTGACCACTGTATTGAGCATATATAGATGTTCCGAGAAAAATCAAGATTTAAGATTGATATGGATAAATATCAGCATAGTTTATTCTACAAGCTATTTAAGGATTAAAATACTAAAGTCTGACAAGTGTCAGACTTGTTGGTCATGGGAATAAACATGAGCTCTACCATAGCAGAGCTTCGATATGTCTAACGAAACATTGTTCCTCTAGTGAAAGGGACTATAACAATCAAGTGGTCCCCTGCGGACGTGACATTGTTCTATTGGAGAGGATTTCAACAACTTGTACTATCAAGGTAATGTTACCATTTTATCCTTATATATTATATTATATATACCCCAACCAAATTCATTTATGAAGTTAGCCACTCTAATTTTTCACTCATACTCCTATACACATTCACTGCATTAAACATTCTCAAGTCTACATCGAGCTGACTTGAGCGTCGGAGTCTCTTCCCGGAGAACTCCAACCATTCTCCGGTCTTATTTTGCAGGCCTTGCCTGTAGAATAAAGACCAAGCTGACTGCGATTGTATTCGATCATTATTGTGAAGGTATGATCTCCAAATTTTTTGAAGTTTTCATACTCTTTTTCCTATTATTTATTGTGGATTAATTCATAATCCAACAAAAATTTTGAAGAATTGGGGAGAAAACTATATATGATGATTTTTCCACTAAAAAAATTGATTTTTACAAGATTTATCTTATTATACATTTAGAATAAAATGATAGCCGGTCTATTCAAAACATATATTATATTTTGTACGCACCTATAAAAATATTTAAGAATAATTGGTATATTCAACGTCAATTATATAATTATATTATATACTAGTTTTTACATAAAAATGTAAAATCTATTACTAGAATTAACCATTATATTATGCGTTGGTTCTGAAACGAGTATTCTGGTGTAAGGGAGGAGGGGGGAATACACCAGTTTAATTTTTTTTTTTCAGATTGAAATGATTTTCAGTGTGAGTTCAATTAATACTAAGTGGAGGTAACTTTAGTAGAAGAGTAAACTCATATAACAACTCTTTAATTTACAACAAGTGTTTGACTGATGGACTAATATCTTAAAAATAGCAGTGCGAAAGTGGTGGTTTTACAAAGTTATTCGTTTATCAAAATGTTAATGTTATAGTTCAACTTTGCACTTAATCAATATTCAGTTTATGCAATATAGCGTCAGAAGAATAATGAATACTGAAAGTAAATAGCAAATACACAAGGTTTGGTTTGCGTGGTTCGGAGATAAAACTCCTACGTCCACGAGTCCTGACGTGAGTCAAGGGTTTCCAACTAAATGAAGTATCTTACAATGATCAACCTTGAGAAGTTTGATGTACAATTGATTCTAATCACTTCCAGCTAATAAACAAAGTCTAAAGCTAGATCAATTCTTCGGTTACAGATTGAATTGCTAAGAACACGCTAAGAGTTTACAGTATTTTCTCGAGTGTTCTAAAACTGAAAGCTTGAGAGCAGAGAAGCTTGAGAGCGATAATAGCGATTGGGCGTTAGATAACTTGGTAACCGGCGTTTGAAGTGTTTGAAGAAGAAGAGTATTTATAGGACACTCTCAAGAATATATCCGAAGTGAGAGAAAGCTTCGTCCGTAATATTTGAAATTCTTCCCGTTGGAGTCGTCGTCCTTTTTACCATTTTTGGTGTCTGCAACAAGATTTGCTTCACCTATTGAGATCTTTTCCAGAAATGGAAACGCCTATAGGAAGTAGTGTAACACTCAGTGGCGAGCTTCCAGAGACTTAATACTTCAGTGCAGAGGTGAATGAGATCTTCATGCTTCAATGTTTCTTCAACTTCAATATTTCAGGATTGGACTTCAGTAGAATGGTCTTTTAATATTGGTTTGTAAACTGAGTTATTGAAAACTTCAGTATTGGTCTAGGTTCTTCAGTCTTGAGTTCTTCAGGGTGAGTGTACCTGCAAACTGAACCCCTTAACATATGAGTTCTAAAACAAGACTAAAGATCACATTTTAGTTTGGACTTAATATATCTTTTAGAGGAGATTTTGAAATTTGAATCAAAACCTTTATTAATATTTCCCAATATTATGCGATTTTTAATTACACCAAGAGGCTCACAGATATATAATCAAATCTTATTCATTATCCTTTATTAATAATATCCTATCACATGTATTAATTATAATATTATACGCATTACGATTTAAATTAATATTTATCTGAAATATTGTCACGTTATCCAATTTGCATAATGTTAAAAATACAATTATATTTATTTCATACATCATCAATTATGACATAGCTAGTAAGGAAATATTGTAAGAAACGAGATCTCTTAAGTTGAAATTGTGCGAATTAAATAATTAGGCGTTTGATAAAAGTAATAGAATGTGATTAATTAAAGAAATGAATGATGATGATGATCTGGAAAATAGGCTAAATAGCGTTGGGTAATGAATGGATTAAGGTAGATGAGGTAGGATTGCCTGCCTTTTTATTACAACAAAGTAACCTAATCTCAATTATCTCATCACACTCTCTAACCGTTCAAAACACACACACACACACTTGCATGTGTTTTTGCATCATATGGTTTTGGCTTAAAGATAGATAGATATATGGAGTGGGTGATGTCGTATAATTAACCCTATAGGAAGCTGGAAACCTGCCTTAATTAATAAATATACATATGGTTATAACTAACTTATGTGTCTTAACCGACATAGTGTAATCACCCTTACCTCCGCAATTAACTCACTCCACATGCTTGCTTATCCTTTGCTTCTTCATCACACTAACCTTATTTATTATTATTACTATTTAATGTTGGTATTTGTTCTTAATACAACAATATTGTAAATTCTTGTTTTTGATGAATATCGTGAGCCGTAATCATCACTAGATTATATATAGGGGTCGTTCCTATAAAAGGACATACTTGTCTAAAAAGTCAAAAATTGTATTTTACTACTATTATTATGACGCATTATACTATAAGACATACTAATCGTTATAGTGCATTTTTATGTATTATATGATATTATGCATAATTGTTATTATTGTGAATATAGTAGATTGTATTTCTTCCTTCTCACATATATATATATATGTTTTTTAACCTAAATCTATCACTTTTACAAATATATATATATATATATATAGAAGAGATCAAATAAAAATGATTTTGTATGAGTTAACTAAAAATAGATCTGGACTGTTAAATTATTTAGATTAATGGTACAAATTAAAAGATAATTTTTGTATGTATATTATTTAAAATATTTGATCCCTAAAAACAGTGAATTTGTTATTCTTTCTGAATAGGTTTATTGGTTAGGGTATAGTTTAATTATATCCATTACATGAAAAATATGGATGGTTTAGATTTATTTTTAATTAACACAAGCAGATCTATTTTCAATATAATCATTCCCTATATATATATATATAAGATCTGATGAAAACCAATATTATTAATAATATTTAATAATGCATCAATATTATTAATAGGATTATAAATTATAGAATAATCAATATTTAATAATGCATCAATATTTTAATACATTTTATGTATTTTCGTGCATATATTATTAATAGGATTATAAATTATAGAATAATCAACAGCCAAATCGGTTCCTAAAGTTTATACCAACAATTTATTCTCATTTCATCTCTTCCGTATATAGATTCTGCCTGATTAGGTTGTGTTTCTCTTCCTGAATAAAATAAATTTTCTTTACTTCAATTTTTTTAAGCATTAACGTTTTTCAATAACTTTTCTTTACTTACAGTAAAGAAAATTTAACCTACTGTAAAAATAAAAGCGGTGTAAAACTAATTCAGATATTCTCTTTTATATCTCGTACTGCATTAATACAAGGTGACACATGTTATAATTAATATTTTAAGATTTTCTTATATATGTATGTTTGATTTGCAAAATTAAATCTAAAGACTAATATATTTGGTTTGCAAGATAAAAAATTAGAAAGCTATTTAGGATGGATAATACTAAGATTTTTATTCTTAGACCAACCCCAAAGATAAATTTTATCATAGATACAAATCTAAGACGATGTCTTGCACTATTTTATCTAATAAACCAAACATGACATGTTTAATCATAATCATGTCACATGTAGTCTCGTATTAATATAACATAAAATGTCACACAATTTAGACAATAAAAAATCTCTTTCGGTGTAAAACATAATTTATAAAACCCAAATTTCAAATGAATTAGTTTTTAGGAATAAATATTAGTTATGATTTATTATATTGAAAGAAAAGAAAAGGGTAAAATACACATGGAAGACACATGATGTATGTCTATATTCACATGGTAGGCATGTTCAATTAATCCATCCTTTGTGTATATGTAACTTTTGAACATGCCCCACCCTTCATATATTGTTTTCAGACAACTCATATTGCTCTGTGTCACACAATCCTCTAAATACTTTTTACTCCATTCATATTTAGTTGCCCATTTCTTCAAATCAATCTATTCTCTATATTTATTTTTAATTTTCATATTTTATATTATAAGTATATCTACCACAAGAGTATTAATAATATTGTAAGTTTAAAATAAGGTAAATTGATGATCTGAAATGTTTACACGTGTAGGCATTAGACTTATGTATGCATATACATATATAGTGATATTCCTGTGGTGGATGTAACAGTTTAATCATTTTGCTACTCCATAATTGATCATTTGCATGTGGGGTGTTAGATACTTTCTGCCTCTATTTAGTGGGAATATTGCAAAGGAATTGGATTTTCAAAAAAGAGACACCCCCTTTTGGAATATGCCTTCAATCAGTATTTCTAAAGCATTTTTATTTCTTTGCTGTAAAGAAAGTTTTCTTGTGCGGTTTTTCATTGGAAATGCTTGGTTTTTAACAGAAAGTTTTGGGAAAATACCAGAAAGTTGCTTCTATCTAATTACTTTAATCCCTAGCTCACTCACTAAAATAATTATGAATTAATATTTGTATTCTATGTAATGTGTTATTACAATCCCTCCTCCCCTCCCCCCAATTTAGGAATGTCGTCAATAGTTAACTGGTTCTCAATAAGAATCGGTACAAATCAATATGAGACTGAGAAATAGTTATCGAATAACGATTTTTCTATAAATAAATTGGTGATCGGTTCTTAAATTTAAAAAAAAAAATAATAACGGTAGCCGGATAATCAGTACCTGTTTATTATATTAGCTATTAAAAATAAAATAAATTATATTTAAAATTTAATGAAAATAAAAAATTTGATTTTATAAAATATTTATCAAATTGAATTTAAATATATTTATATCGAATTATTGTTAGAAACTATTTATGCGAAGTATTATTAGCTTAAATATTGATATTTTAAAAATATTAAAAAATATATTTTTTAAAAAATCGATTCCTTAACCGGTTTTCGAAAATAACCGGTACCAAATCGATTAACCGGTATAATAAATGGTCAGATACCCAGTACTCAAAAAGTGCAATTTCCAATTTCGAATAACCGAATAAAGGGTACAGGATCGGTTAACACCTCTACCCGCAACACAATTTATAATATTAACATATAAATTAATATAATGTTGACTCCATTATTCTTAATTCCTTCCTTCATTTGTTTTTTTTTTTTTTCTATTCTCAATTTCACTAATGTATACTTATAAAATATTTTTTTTTTTGAAATAGTTATCACATAATTCATAAACAAATTATATGATCTGTAAAATTACACCATGCTCCAATAACAAAATATTGAAAAAAGACAAGGAAATCAAGGGCGTTTTTATTAGTAAGAAATAAGTAGCTGGTGTTGTATTCTCTGCTGGTTTTGTTCCACAGGAATCAGGATGGTGTTATCCTGCAATATTAATTTACATTAATTATTAAATAATTATAAAGTGGATAAATAAATAAATAAAAAGAAACAAAAATAAAACACATCTGTATCTTTAATAACTACCCCCAGTAATCATTATTGAAACCATAAATAAATACTCTAATGTTCTTGCCTACCTAGGCATAGTCTTATTGGGTCGAATTCACATAATAATTAAATAAGAAGCGAAGTACAATTTTAAACTATAATTAAATTTCACATTATTGCAAGTAACCTTTACGACCTACATAATTTATTATAGCTGGTAGGTAACTGCATCATTAAATTACAAATCATAGAAAATAATTAAATATAAAACCACGAGATTATTACAAGACTGAGAAAATATTTTATCTTTGATATGAAATGATATTCCAATTGAATAGAGTAAAATAATAATGCTAGTGTTATCAAATTTTGAGGTGTTGACGTTCCATCATATTCCAACTCATACTCATTATTTATTCGATCTCTTGTGAATAATATATTAATATATTGAATGAATCACGCACTATAAAAAATACATTATATAATAATAAAATAGTGACGGAAAATTTTTCCGTTTCTAAATTTTAAAGGATTAACGATGGAATTGTTAAATTTTAGTAATGGAATTAGTGATGAAATTATCCGTTATTAAAAATTTAGTAACATAATTTTTTGTTACAATTCTATTACTAAAATTGAAAAAACCATTCTAGAAACAAAAATTTCGTTAAATTCTGTCGTTATAATAACGGATTAATATTCCGTTACTAAAAGAATTTGTTTTTTAAGTGACGTAGAGTTAATAATTTTAATGTCTAATAATTTGTTTCCACAAAAAGAAAACACTGTTTCACTTGTGTAACGTAGATAGGTTTCTAGACTTGCTTCACCTCATCATATTTTAGTTTCAATTTATTTTAAACTCTAAATGTAGTAAAAAAGCATAAAGATGTTTTTTCGTCATGTGAAAATTAATTACATTTTTACCTCAAGTAACTTTTAAATAAGTAAGCTATATGTGTGTGTATAGTCTATTTCAGACGAAGCTAGAACAAAATTCAGATAAAGCAACAACGTGTAAATTTTTGTTTAGATAATTACAATAAAATCGAAGAGTAAGAATATATATATATATCACACTTAAATAATTTATATTTTATTTCGAAGTATCATTTGATTTAATGAGATTTAAAATGAATGAGAATCATTAGAAAGTAAATTTCATATAAATAATTAAAATAGATTAAAATGCACTAATAAATAAGGAAAAATAATTACCAATTAAATGACTATTTTTTATTTCTACACTGATTTATTTTTATATATATAATATATTTTTAAATGACTATATAATATTTATGTTTTTGGGAATCCTGAGTGGGGTTAATGACCCCTCTACCTCCCCTATAATTTCGTCTCTAATTTTAGCAATACTGTAGAAAATAAACAATTTTAGATAAAGAATATTAAATATATAATCTTTGACGCATATATACAATATTTTTATTTTATATTTTATACATTGAATAAATATTATTTTTATTTTAAGTAGATATTTTAGTGAATATTATAACTTTCTTATCCTTTAACTAATCTACCAAATAAATTATTTAAATAGATGTTAATAATAATTGGATTATTTATTTCAACTACAATAACGTAATGAAATATGTTTTGTACACATTGTCACGGATCCAGATACACTTACCAAGTTTTAATTTTATTTTTTTCAATACATATATACATATACAGTAATGCTCCACCGCCCGCGGCGGGCACATCTTAATGTGTCTGCGGCTGATGTGGCAATGCCACGTCATTGCCACATCAACATGTGAGTTACTATATTTTCATTTCTTTGTTAAATTTATTTTTTACTATTAATTTTTATTAAATAGTATTAAACTATACCCTAACCAATGAACCCTAGTTGGAAAGTGATAATTAATAAAAAAATATTAAGAATTTAATATATATCTATATGGCATGCCACATCATTCGTGGGCGCATTAACCCCACCCGCCGCGGACGGGTGAGCATTTTCGTATACATATAATCACTGGAAGAATCTATCTGATCCCAATTAAATAAATTTGCAGCTATATATAATAATAAATAATTTATTAATTGGGATCAGAAATCTTTTACTGTTTAGCGTATGAGTACGACATAATCATGTACAGAGCAACCATTTTCTTCCCTATTATAAAAACAAACATTATTAATGTAAGTTTTTTATTTGCTCCACCCACTGCTCAATTTTATATTTTAACTTGTCTTTTAATTTAATCTTATCTTTCAATCATGTCCTTTTACTTAATCATTTATAACCATTACATGGTATAAATGGCATGTCAATTTTAACCAATTATCAATTATATATTCCCAATCCTAAGTGAAAAAACACATTTCTTCTTATTCTAAAATTTTCTTACTGCCAAGCAATCTACACTAAAAAAATCACAACTAAAAAACAATTCACACCCAAAGAAAACATAAAAAGAAAAACTTATTTAAGACAAATAATTTTTAAATACATAGTTTGGTAATTTGAATTTGACACATCAAATAATTTAATAACTTTGACCTTAATTAGGTGTGTTTTCTTTAATTCCAGTAAAGCAATTTAAATTATCATATTGCTGCCACTAAATACCAAATTAAAATGTGAAATGCATTATTAGATTACACTGGGCAAATGTATATTAATTATATTCAATAATTAATATTTGATCTACTATTCTACTTAAAGAAAATTGTAGGGTCGTTAATTTTTGACACGATACGATAATCCGACACGAATACACATGAAATTAATGAGTTACTGTCAAATCTTATCGGGTTCGGATCATTATCAGATTGAACCGATAAGAACATGAAATTATCAGGTCGGGTTCAAGTTATTTATAATACTATATTAATAATTTATATTTTAAAACAAATGTAATTTGTTAGTTTTTTTTAAAAAAATATTGTGTATTTCTTTAAATATAAAAATAAATATATTTATAAATTCAAAAATTATAAATTTGATATTATTTTTATTATAATTTATTTTATGTCATTTTCTCTCAAAAATTTAATTTTTTATCGTGTCGTGTCAACACGAAAGTTATCGTGTTCGTGTCGTGTTCATGTCGGATTCGTGTTTGGTTTCAGCAGAACCTTAACATACCAGGTTCGTGTTCGATTTCAACAGAACCTCACGAATGAGTCCTAAAGAATTATGTATATATTTAGATGGAATGATAATTGTAGGAATTAGTTAGTGTTTATTGGAAACAACTAAAGCTTGCAAACGATCTCCGTTTAGAGAGAAGGAAACAATCTTCTCTTCTCATTTACTTTTCACATGAAAAAAAAAAAACTCAAAAATCATGTATTATATGAAATCGAGTAAAATTTTAATGTGTTAATTTTTATTTAATAAAACAATGAATCATTATTAATGAAACGGCTAAAAAAGAAATACAAATTGTTATTACCGAAACGAATAGGGTATTACATTTGGAACATATCACCGATTAATATTTGAACTCCAAAATTATCTAATATAAATTAACCATAATACCATGGAATTTAAAACTAATATCTCCTGAATAGGGTTGTACGTAGACATAAGCCAACTAGGCAATGGTCTAGGGTCCCAAATTTATGGGGCACAATTTATAAATTTATAAAGGTATATGCAATATATATGGATGAGTTATTATGAAAACTATTCTAATTCATCTCATTCATTAATTTAATTAAAATTAATGGATAAGATCTAATCTTATATATAATTATTGAATGACGTTACATTCATTTTTCTCCTACAATTGTTGAATGTTAATTTCAATTCCTACTATTATGGATGTAATTGTATTTCATTTATTATAGTATTCAATTATTTTTATATCCCAAATCTCATGTATACTTCTTTTTTCCTATTTCATTTTTATTCTTAATTACTATTATCTATTTATTTACACTAATAAGAATCACAATATTAATTTAAATTTGAAAAAAAAGCATTGTTACATAAATAAATAAGCATGGTTATATTAATAAAAAGCATATACAAACATGACAATATTGAAAAAAGATTAAAAGAGATTATAAAAACATAATGAGATAAATAAATAAATAGACATATATATATATGTTATATTAACAAAATAAATAAATATATTATATTTTTATATTTTAAATCAATATTAGAAGGAATACTGAAAAAATGAATTGAATAAATAAAAATGCATGAATACAGTAATAAAAAAGCATAATTATACATTATACAATAATAGTATTACAAAATAAGGTAGAAAAAAGCATCACTAAATAAATTAAAATGTGTGACTATATAATTATAAAAGCACATTTTTTGTTAAATTAAGCTGCAAATTTGTATCATATAGAACACACCACTTGTATTATTAATAAATGACAAAATTCATAACAACGTATATCATAAAATAGATAAATTAAACAACATGGAATTAATTTAAAAAAAATAAAAATTTAACAATTGTTGTATGAATACATGATAATAAAATACCTTAATTATAGGAATATATGTGCAGTAATAATAATTAGACAAGATTTACCTTAAATAATCATTGAGATAATTAATTATAACCTAAGATCCTTATAACAAGAGTGGATGAGATTAGTTCCTAATTCTTTTATATATATATAAAATAGGCTAAATTAGTCATTCTTCTTTTGTAGGTTCAAATAATAATTCATTCACTTTTTATAGACCCAAATAACAACTACTAATTTATGTCTTTAGGGCATGTTTGGTAGTCATGTTAGGATATAACATAATAAGATTAAATTTGTATGGTGTATAAGGATTATTTTAATCTCACCAATTCCTTATGATTAAAATATAGGGGAAAATGGTGATTTTGGCACGAGCTTAGCGCTTAATAACAGGCCGACATATTAATTACATTTGCTACCAAACACATGATTAGATAAGATAATTTAATCTAATCCTATCATATATTGCCTACCAAACAAGGTCTTACTATATCATTTAATCTCTCATCTATCCATCATATTTCATCTTTTTGAATCTCTTTAACGCCCTGTAAAAGATATTGTCTATTCTTAATACAATAAAAAAATGCCATAACAATTCTTCATTAGAATTCTTCGCACTCTTTTCACGATTTCTCCATTTACTTTTTGTTTCTACATTATCTTTCAATATATATAGAATGTCACTTTGTAGGAGTTTTTTTATATTAAAGAAAAGAAGTCTCGCATTATAGAGGCCTATTTTCAAATGACTATTTATAGCCTCAAATGACGTAGGTAAGCCCTGCTCCTAATATCTGTTACTCTTAAAATTTATAAAATATGACAATTAAATTGGGAAGGATCCGGACTTATCTTGGAGGGGGCAGTATTGAAATTAAGAATAAAAGAAACGTGAGTAGTGTTTCTGAATATGTAAGAAATATTAGCGGTGCCCTTTAATTTGCGCCTTTCATGTTTACTTATCTTAATTCTCCAACCCTCAATGTCCTCTTCTTTTACAAATTTTGACTGTTCTACCCCTATTCAAATGGATTACTTCGTTAGTTCGTTATCTAATTAAGCTGTGTAAATAATGAATAATGATAAAGTTGTAAGTAGATATGGTTTTCATTCATATTTCTGCATTTAATGGCCTATTTATTAAGGGGTCCACCAATTTTCATTTAATTGCTTCGTGGTCCAAGTTTTCGATATTTGTAAAATAGAAAAGGAAAAACATGATTTGTGGGTGTGGACCATTTATTTATTTATAGGGGTTTTTTGACTGATACGTTTAAACCTCACACATCGGAGAATTTATTTGAATCTCAATCATGGGGCAGATGTTATTTTATTGTGTAATAGATTGTTGGCCTTCGAAATTCGATGAGATTAATATTTTATAAAATTTATTATTATTTTAGTGAAATATGAATTTTTAATTTTTTATTTATATAGAAAATTATATATGAATCATTAGAATAATAATATAATTAAAAATATGTTATAATAGTCATATGTGATAAATTATAAATTATAATTAATTTTTTTCAAATAATGTGAAATATAGATATTTCCATACAATTTATTAATTTTCATCAAATTTGAAAAGGTTGTATATAATTTATATAAATTATTATTAAATTAGTTATCAACTTAATATATCACTATATATATTATATTCATGAAAATGATATAGAATAGTATATAATACAATATATAATATACGTTGAAATAAATACATAACATAAAGATCATATACTATAAGAAAATAAGAATATATAATTTTATATATGATTAATATGATTTTTTAATCCCAAAATTATGAGAATTTAGATAAATATAAATGGAGTGATTTGAGACTGCCACATAGGATAAGAATCTTAATAGTATTAATAATATATAGATTTTCATAAATATAATATATATAGTGATATATTAAAATAACATGAATTGAATTCAATACTTGCTCAAACAAATAAAAATACATCAGTTTGGATATCTTTAATTACTATGACAGATAATTAGAAATGTTAAATTTTTTCGATTAAAGATAAAAGAAAAAATATATAAAGTATAATAATAAAATACATTTAAAATATCTATCTACTAATAGATAACTTAATACGTAGGTAATAATTAAGTTCAATTTCATTATATAATAATGATATACGGCCGAAAAATTATCAATTTGATTGAATTATCAAATATGCATTGAAATATACTCATTGACTATTTTTTTATATTAATGAACATGATACTTATATATGAAATAATATACAATTAATATAGAATATCTTAATAAATAAGAAGATTATACACTATTTTATATTTTTATATTATTATTTTAATAAAAAATACGATTCATTTAATTTTTATTACCTATATTCAAAAATATATGTGGATTGTTCGAATAATAATATAATTAAACATATGTTATAATAATTATATGTAATAAATTATATATATATATATATTATATATATAAACATATAATCTAATATAGAAATCTAGACATTTTCATATAATTTATTAATTTTCATTAAATTTTAAAAGATTTTACATAATCTATATAAATTATTATTAAATTAGTTATCAAAATATATATATCAATTAATATGTCACTATATATATTATATTTATTAAATTAATACTTAAATATGGAATAGTATATAATACAATCTATGATATATGCATAGAAATAAAAACATAACATAAATATTATATGCCTACATGGAAATAAGAATATATAATATTATACTCCCTCCGTCCCACTCAAGATGGCCCATTTCTTTTGAGCACGCAGACCAATAAAGTCTCATTTTTACTTAATCAATACATATCTATCCTAAAAAAATTGCTATAAAAGAAAATGAGACATCTTGTTGGGACGGACGGAAATGGCAAAATGAGTCATCTTGAATGGGACAGAGGGAGTATATGATTAACATGTAGATAAAATTCAAAAAAATTAGAAAAACATAAAAAAGAAATGGAAGGCTAAGAGGATTTTAAGGGCTGAAGTGGACAGCTTGAGCCGAATTTGTATTATAGTATAGATTAAATTAGTTATCAAAATATATGTATCAAACTAATATATCACTATATATATATTATATTTATTAAATTAATACTTAAATATGGAATAGTACATAATACAATCTATGATATATACATAGAAATAAAAAAACATAACATAAATATTATATGCCTACATGGAAAGAAGAATATATAATATTATATATGATTAACATGTAGATAAAATTTAAAAAATTTTAAAAAAATGGAAAAAAGAAATGGGATGCTGAGAGGATTTAAAGGGTTGATATTGACAGTTTGAGCCGAATTTGTATTATAGTATAAATTTTTGCGTTTATCCTGTACTGTATGCATGCTCAATAAATATTTTTAATTAAATTTCTTTATAGATGATTATGTTTTGTTGATGAAAATTATTTATAAAAATTTTGATTCAAATTCTAAAATTTTTTGTAATGTATGATATAACTTCATGACTATTAGTTAATTTAGCCTTAGTTTTATTTTTTAAATTCATATGTTGAAGTTCGGTTTTACAGATAGATGAAGATTAAAGGTATGAAGTCAAAAGAATAAATGAATTTACACTCAATGATCTTTTACTGCCGCATAAATGAAGGATATGACCTTGAGGTATCTAAGCTAAAATGATGCACTAAAGTTAAGAATGCCAGAAAAAGTGTTATTCGAAACCTCAATTCAATCTTGAACTGAAGTTTAAATTTAAAAGGATGTGATTCAAGTTAAAATCAACATGTGATATCTTATGAATTTTGATGAAGATTTCCATTGGAGATTAATTTATATGGAGATGGTCATCATCAAGGTATTGATCAAAATTAAGCAGAGGGAACAATTAAATGTTAATTACCTTCACGGTTTGGAAAGAAAAAGAGAGCAAAAGATCAATTTCTATGAAAAATAATTGCCTAGCGGTAATAGATTTTGAAAGGGAAAAAAGAAAACAAACTCTATATAATCAATGCTGAAATTTAGTTTAATGTATGTGTAAAAAAGAATTGTAATATTATACGTGTAACGTATTATCTTACATGTATGTCAGATTAAAGTCTGGTACTGGTTTGTCCACATCTGGGTTTACTTTGGCGCCCTCTTTCAAAAACTTTGGGATAAAAATTAACTCTTCTGCCATAAATCTAAAATTATACTACTTTCATCAATATTATTTTTTTTATTGAGTCGTCCTATTAAAAATAATTACTTTTTTATAAATTAAAAAATTTATTTTTTAAAATATATAATTCATATTTTTTTTAAAACACAACATTTACTTTCTCAATCTCCGTGTTAGATCATTTATGGCTGTTTTTATTGGAATTGAGTTAGTTCCTTTTATCTTATATTCTCACCGTCGAATGAAATATAACTTGTTTTCTTTTGCATTTTAAATAAGAAGTGTAAAAGATAAAAATATAATAGAACCACAAATTTTAAAGAGTTAGTTTTTATTATTTACGGCAAGCCAATTTTAATAACACAGTTCGAAAAGAAAAACAAGTCAACATTAGCGAAATAGAGAAAGTAACTGCCACGTAAAAATGAAAAAAGGAAATATGCATTAGGCACTACATGATTTCTTAATCCTCACATATTAAAACAATAATAGTAATTAAAATCAACTTAAGTGTGAAATAATAAAATAAAATTATATTATACAAATATAGAAAATTTGTTGAGAAGATTAAAACTAGCCTTGTATATATATTATATGCATATATGTAACAGTTATTGAAGTTTGGTAGGTAATTATTTTATAATCTTTTAATTAAGGTTGCTTTGCATTAAGCAGGGATTAAGGATGCTATAAACATGGTAGCCACTATCAATGATCAGAAAGTAAACTGCAGCAAAAATTAAATACTCAAATTTGCTGTAATTAATTAATTCCTAACTCTGGCACCATTACTGTAACCAAACTGGCACCACCTGAAATCATTATTATAAAATTATCTATTATTAATACACATTGCTTTGAGTATATGAATGGCTGGCCCTATGGACATTCTCTCTTTATATGTATATTTATATTTTGTTTTCTTTAAGTTATAAATGTAAATTATCTACTAATTAAAGTACCAACCAACAATCAACAATACATATTTTTCACTTTTAACATAAAAAATATACTCACTCTGCCCACCATTAGTCCATCTTTGCTTTTTTTCCCCAAATTATAGTTCAAAAATCTCACTATGAACAATATTAAAATTTATTTTCTACTAATAAATAAATAAGGACAAGATAGAACTATTATATATAAATTATATTTTCAAAACATATTAAATACATTTTCTAATATTTGTGAAAAATCAAATCAGATTAGGGAGATGAGCCTTAGGGAGTAATAAGACACCAAAATGAATGAAACACTATAGGAATATATATAATCTTTACAAAATGGCATATACGCATTACATTTACAACTAAACATTCTATTTTATTAGAAAAAAATAAATAAATACTTTACTAAAATTAGAATTTTAAAAATTAAGATTAATATTAATTAATCATCTTATACTTTTTATCAGGAAAAACTATGATATTTTTATATTAATATATCGTACAACGTCCATCAATTTCTTATCATTTTTGTCTGTTTATGTAATTATTATTCAAATTATTTTTTCCATTTTTGTTAGTGAACGCTTCCAATTTATACACAAATCAATTAAATATAATAAATAAAATGAGATGGAAACTTCACTCAACAAATTATATATCACAAATCAAAATATTTTTTTACAAAGCGTGTCGAATTAGAATAAATAATAAATTTGTAGACGTAGTAGGGAATATATATTTCTTTAACTATGTAATAGTTCATTCACAGGTGAATGAGAGCTACTTTTCAGTTAGAGAACTGAATTGTATCAAAAGGGGAGTTCATCCGGACCAAATCAACTACTTAATTCGAAATTTTTTGATATCTAAACCCAAAAACTCTACTCTTTAATTCCTCGATCTCGAATTCGAACTAAAATTTCGAATATCCTAACTTGATTAGGTATTTTGGGTATTCGAAATAACTAATATTATTCACATTTTTGTGTGATTTTTTTTAATGTATTTCTACATTTTTTTAGAAATTCAGCTATTGAAATTTTTTAATGATCAAGTTTAAATATTATATATAATAAATAAATCAAATTACGAATAACACTCATAAGATATTAGTACTACGTACATACCCGAATTAAAAAATCTTATACACAATCCAGAATGTGACCTAGAAATTCAAAAATCGTGTATTTAGATAACATTTAGATAATTGAATCTGATTAGATATTGACTAGTACTCGATATTCAATTCTCGAATAAACATATCTTAGCAAGTTAAAATGTAACTTGCTAACGCTAACGAACCTCATCAAATGAATTTGAGCGATCATTTTCCTAATGAATAGTTAGTAGTTGAGTTCGTATTCGAGGATATAAATTGTAGACGTCAACCATTAAATAAAGATGAGATATTTATTCACTCTATATCATAGGCCAGTATATAATTACATAAATTTAGGTGGTGAACACTATCACTATCACATATGATCAACTTTTTTAACCGACTGAAATCTTCAAAATTTCAATATCCTTTTCTGCATATAAATAATTAAACAGTGATACAAATTACAACATCAAAAAAGAAAAGAATGTTTCTACAAAAACTCGAGTTCCTCAACATTAATATATACGTCATTTTATTCTAAAATATATACATACATACGTCATTTATTGTATAATTAGTGGGGTATTATTACAGCTAGAGTTAATGAGATATTTTGTAATGATCAATCATAAATAAGATGAAAACCCAATCCATTTATTACGGTAGGTTGCAACCTAACAGAACTTGGCCACTATTTACTCCTATTCATAAATGACTTTGCCTAATAATATGGCCTACACCTAATTAGTTTAATTCAACCCCCATGGATCCCACTCTTAAAATGACCTTTTCTTTTTCACACTAAAATTCAAATACCCAATATAATAATAATAAAAATTAAAAAAAATATCAAACACTGTCCACAGATAAAATTTTATTAAAATTGCAAAATCACCCCTAGGGTGGGGCCCCTTGACAACGTGGCGCCACAAGTACCTACCATAGTAACAATTATTTTTCAAACTTTTAAACCTTATAATAATTATTAAATTATGAACTAGTTGGCGGAGAGGGGCAATTTGGTCAAGATACAAAAAAGGGGAGAATCCCGTTTACGAAGCAAATCCAAATCCCTGATTAATGATCCGATGAATAATTAAAAAAGTTGATCGTAATTAATAATAAATAAATAATAAACAAAAGGGAAAAAAGAGAGCATCTATGATTAAAAAAGGTCAATGGCGTACATGTGAGGGGCACTTCGGACATTTGAAAAGATGCCCACATGTTTAAGCCAAATAGGCACCGAAATACGAAACGCCCCAAAAAGCAAAGGTGACCTACATGGGCCGGCATTTAACTATATTTAGCTGCTTATACAATATTAACAAACTTATTACATCCATCAATTTATAATTCACCACTCTTTTTTTATTACAATATGGTTTATATTTTTTTATAGGATTTTATTACAAGAGTAACACAAGTACTAAATAGTACATACAAATAGTTAAAAATAATACTCTCTCTGTCCACCAAAATGGTTTACGTTTTGTCATTTTGGGACATCCACGAAATAGTTTATATTTGAAATCTTTCATTTATAGTAAATAGACCCCACCACTAACTATATACAATCCAATTTAAAATAATATATCAATCGAGACTCAAATTTCACTAACTACACATTTTTATTAAAGTCAAAACATATTATTAAAATTCGTGACGAGTTAAAATGTAAGCCATTTTTATGGATGAAGGGAGTATAACTAATGTATCGAATGAAATAAATATTACTTTTAAGTGTCCCGACCAGTTAAAAATCAATACTCCCTCTGTCTCATTTCAATTTTCTCATTTTATATTTAATTAAGTGTATTATTATAATTAATTAACACAATTAAAGTGGGACAATGGGATTAATAGATAATGTGACCGCAAAGGCAAGTAATTTTGTGTTGGAATTGTATGGAATAAGTGACCCTAATTTCAGGTGATGGTTGTAATAAAAAAAATATTTAGGGTTGCTAAAGAGAGAGGGCAAACAAAAAAAAAAAGATTCCTCAGCTAAAAGGAAAAAAATAATAAAAATAAGTGACTTCTTTTTCCCCTTTGTATGATTTAAAATATAATATGAGGAGTGTGAAATTGACAGGCAGATCCCACCGAAATAAATTAAATAACTCTCTATCTTCATAAAAACCCACAGAATTCACCCTTCATATGTGATATCATTTTATTTATTTTTTATTCATATATTCCTTTTTTTTCTTCTGGTAATTGGAGGAAACCAAGAAAGAAAGAGCAGCTCCTTTTACACCATGCTCGGTGTTTCTGGCCTCATCACCACCACCTCCGACGCCGCGGCGGAGGCGCGAGAGAGCGGAGGAGCTAGCGGCGGAAGCAGCGAGGTTGGCGCGTCGAGCCCCGCCGCAGCGGGAGGTGGAGGAGCTAGTGGCGGCGGAGGAAACCGGTGGCCGAGGCAAGAGACTTTGTCGTTGCTGAAAATTCGTTCTGATATGGATGGTACTTTTAGAGATGCAAGCCTTAAAGGTCCATTATGGGAAGAAGTTTCCAGGTAAGCATAAATATATTTCAATTCAATTCAATTCAATTATTGTCTTCATTTCATTTAATGTATTGTTATTGTTACACACTTTCACATACTGTCAGCAGATTGTGCATCGAATTCAAGAATTCTTGAATTTTCTGCATATGGAATCTTTTTTGTTTTAGATCATCATTTTCATTCAATTTGCTGCTGCTGCTGCTGCCTTTTCTTTAATTTTTCTTTTTCTTTTAATTAAGAAAAAGGGTTTTCGTGTTTCAGCAAGAAATCAGCAGCTTTCAAGGAACTCATATTCCTAGCTTTCCACCCTTGAGTTTTTTGGGTTTGTTTTTGGCACTTTGTTGCTAATTTTAGCAAAAAAGAGGAGTGGAATAAACTCAAATAAATTCCTTCATCCTAAAGCTTTCAATTTCGTCTCTTTCATCACGAACTCACCTCCGAGCTTATCATTTATGTAATTAATTGTAAGCAACAAGATTTGATTTTTGTGATTAATTCTGGGACCATTTGGAAAGAAAATAAAAATACATGAGCTGTTTTTGAATAATTCAGTCGGATTTCTCCATGGCTTTGAATTCGAATTATGTCTCCTTGTCGTCTAGCTATTGTTTTTTCTCTCTCGCATCACTGCAGTTAATTTCTCGACTCTTATTTTATGTGTTTTTGATTCAAGAAATATTGAAGCATTCTTACACAAATTGAATATTGGATTTTATAATTTTGAATTAGGAAAATGGGGGAGCTTGGGTTTCAACGAAGTGCAAAGAAATGCAAAGAGAAATTCGAGAACGTTTTCAAATACCACAAGAGAACGAAAGATGGTCGAGCGTCGAAAGCCGACGGCAAATCCTACCGTTTCTTCGATCAATTAGAGGCTCTCGAGAACACCTCCCCTAACAACCACTTCACCCCTCCTCCGCCGCTGCCGCCGCAGCCGCACGTCAACACCAATCCGTCGGCCAGTCCGGTTCCGTTGAGTGTACTGCCACCGAAGATCTCGGTGAATCCGTCCACGTTTCAATTGCCGCCGTCGTCGCAGCGCACGAACCCGTTCTCGAACTCGACGTCGTCGTCGTCCACGTCGAGCGACGAGGACATACAGCGGCGGCGGGGACGGAAGCGGAAGTGGCGGGGCTACTTCGAGAAGCTGATGACAGATGTGGTGCAGAAGCAGGAGGAGCTCCAGAGGAAGTTTCTGGATGCCCTCGAGCGGCGCGAGCGCGACCGCATCGCGCGCGAGGAGGCGTGGCGGGTGCAGGAGATGGCGCGGATGAACCGCGAACATGACCTCCTTCTGCAGGAAAGATCGATCGCTGCTGCTAAAGATGCAGCAGTCATATCTTTCCTGCAGAAGGTATCTGGTCAGCAGACCAGTGCACACGTCCCGATCACCTACACTAGTCCGACATTATTACCGGAGCAGCAACAGCCAACGCAGCTGCAAATGACTGTTGCTGCTCCGCCGCCGCCGCCGCCACAAGAAGCCCAACAAGCTATATTGGCGACACCAACACCAACACCAACGCCAACGCCAACGCCAACGCCAACACTGGCTATTAGAGATAACGGCGGGGGAGATGATCATATGTCGCCGGGGTCATCAAGGTGGCCGAAGGCGGAGGTGGAGGCGTTGATCAAGCTACGAACCGATCTCGAGATCAAGTACCAGGAGAACGGGCCGAAGGGCCCGTTGTGGGAGGAGATCTCGAAAGCGATGGGGAGCATAGGGTACAAGAGGAGCTCGAAAAGGTGCAAGGAGAAATGGGAGAACATCAACAAGTACTTCAAGAAGGTGAAGGAGAGCAACAAGAAACGGCCCGAGGATTCCAAGACATGCCCCTATTTCCACCAGCTCGACGCCATATACAAGGAGCGGGCCAAGAGCCAGTTCGCGCTCGGGCTCGGCTACACGTCCAAGCCCGATGACGCCCCCATAATGGCCCGGCCCGAGCAGCAGTGGCCACAAATGCAGCCGCCGCCGCCAATGCACGAACCAAACCCTGATAACGACAGCGAGAATCACGATGAAGAAGAAGATGATGACGACGATGACAACAACGATGAAGCAGGCAATTACGAGATGATCGCCAACAAGCAGCCGTCATCACTCAGCAGCACAGTGGTGTGAGGTTAGTAAGAGAGAGAAGTTGAAGATGGTGGCAAGTGGGAAGGAAGCAGAAGGTGTCAGAAAACGGGTTGGCATTTTCAGAAGGAAGGAGATGAAAATAATAAATATTCAGACAGTAAAAATACTTGTCCGGGGTAAATGAGAGAAAGGAAGAGGAAGAGGAGTTATTTTTATTTTATTTTATTTTACTTTTCTACAAGCTTGTTTTATAAAATGATCCATTACTTTGAGAGCAAATAAACAGAGGGAAATGGGGACATAGATTAAATTAATCAAAGGAACTAATAAGGGACGAAACATAGTATTTCGACTTGTTTTTTTTTTCCTTTTTCAAAATTCAATTTTATTCTTCATCATGTTGCATAAATTTTAAAGACTATTGGATTTCAATGTTTCAATTTTTTCTGGGCGTCAATCTGTGTTTTTTTTAATAGCTATATTATGTTATGATTATGTGTTGCGTATATTCATACATGCCTCATCTTTATATTGTATATTTTGTCAAGATACAATTTGTAAGAATTATATGGATCTACTTTGTTTATAATTACTAACTAATTGTTACATGAATTATAGCAGGATATGATTTGGAAAAAAAGGAATTGATTTTTTTGTTTGTTAATAATTAATTTTTTTTTTTGAAATTGGGACCATTTTCATATATCAAATAGAAAGGGAACGTACATATATAGTTAATTTTTCGTGCAATGGCCGCGCTTGTACAACTTGATAATTAATTAACGTCTAGCTATATATATATATTTTATTATATGCCCCTGTCAATAAATAAATCTTAACCCTAGCTAGATTGATATTATTGTGCCTACTTGTTATTTTTAAAGTTAGTAAAAAAAATATTAATATATAAGTGTGCACTGAATCATATATATTGTACTGATTATTTCAAGATCAAGATTTTTAAATCTCTGTAAAGTAATACTAACATATTTACTTTCTATATTCTCGTTTATTAAATAGAGGTGACACCTTGAAACATAGAAACTTATGAAGGGTTTGCAAAATGCAGATCTGAGCTTTTTTTATTAAGAATTTTATAGATATGAATGAACTAATATCTCTGTTGATATTAAATGCAGAAGTTGGTGGTGGTGTATACTGAAAATTCTAGTTCAGAAAACTGAAAGGTTCAACTTATAGCTTCACTTTTCAATTAACTATGTTCAATATTAGATAAATGTTGGTAAGTACGATTCATATACTAAAAAAATAAAAGCGGTATGAACAGTGTTGGTCTGCGTGGTATAGAAATAAAAACTCATAGATCCATAATTCTCGATATGACTCGAAAGTTTCCTACTTAATAGATACAGTCATCAACCTTACAAATTGGATAAACATTGAATCTCACCACTTCAAGCTTGAAGGATGTTGGAATATTTATAATGTTTTGATTTGGTTCCAAAACTTGATTTTGTGTAGGGCAAGCCTGAAAAACTAAGTGTGAAGGGCAAATCTGAAAAACCAAGTCTTAAGGGCAAGCCTGAAAACCAAGCTTGAAGTGTGCCTTGAAGTCTGTCCTAAAGTTCATGCCCTGAACTCTGTCCTGAAGTCCAGCTTGAAGATTCTGTCTTAAAGTCCAGCCTGAAGCTTCTATTCTGAAGTCTAGCCTGAAGACTCTATCCTGAAGTCCAGCCTGAGGCTTATGTCATGAAGTCAGGCTTATGTCCTGAAGTCTAGCCTGAACGTCCAAACCTGAAGGTCAATACTTAAAGTTATGAAAAGCTGCAGATTGCAGAATTTGTCTAAAATGACAGATACCAAAAATAGAAAAAAGGACGACGACTTCAACGAGAAGAATTCAACGGTTGGATAAGATTCAAAATTCAAATGGCTATACTCAACGGCTAGTTTGGATCTACATCAACTATAAATAAAGAGCATTCCTCACTTGAAGAACTTACGGGAAGAATCAAGAATTCCAAGAAATCAACTCATACTCAAGCTCAAAGTTTTATTCAGTGAAACATTCATTTCTCAAGTGTTTCATAGTTAGAGTTGTTATATTTTCTCCGTTTATTCTAAACCAAATTATTTCCATATCTAGAGCTTAGATTTCGAACAAGTTACCATACATTTCATATTCATTGTAAAAGCTTGTTTCATAGGAAGATCAATTAGCTCTCAAATTGAAAGTTTGATTTTGAATGATTTTTTATAAAAACGAGTTTACCACCAAATTCCGCATTTCAAATTTTTATTTACTCGTTTTGGGACCAACAAGTGGTATCAGAGCAGTGTGTTCAACGACCGCTGTTTCTACGACACTTCGTGTGTTTTAAGGTCATTTGAATAGATCTTTCAAAAAAAAAATCAAAATCATTTGTGAGCATATTGTCATGAATATTGTGGGAAACGATTGTTCCCAAATAATCTACTACGAGCATTACATGCCTAGCTCTTATATTGATCCCAAAGCATCAAACCAAAGAGAATGTTCAATAAGCACATCTACTGAACTATCTCAACCAGAGAAAAGAGATGATCGTTGTGAAAAACTCACTTCTGAACTCAGTGACTTAAGAAAGAAGGTGGAAGAACAAGATAACATCATCTTTAGACTGAAAAAAGATCTTCAGTATAAGAATGATGAGAATCATCAGTTGCAAGGAAAAATTGATGATTTGTCAATGAGAAATAATATTTTGGTTGAGAATGAGGCTAGCCTGAATGAAAAATTAGAATCATTCTCAAAAGCTACTCTCAAACTCAAAAGAAATGAGAAGAGGGAAAAGACCTCTCCTATTAGACAACCTCAGGTGACTCAATTGAGACACCATCGAACCGACAAGGTTATGCGAAGATCTAATTCAAGGTCTAAATCATATGAGAAAAATATTTATTCTCAAAAAGTGAGTCCACACACTCAGCTAAAATTGAGCACGGATCAAGATCACTAATTAGCTCATATTCGAGAAGTTCACATTCGAGAAACTCAGATTCTCGTTCCCCGAAATCTTATTTATATTGGGAACCGAGACAATACTTTCGTTATAAATGTGAACACGGGATTTCACCACCCAATTCAAGATCATATCGTTTTCATTCTTGCTCACCAAGGAGCTTTACTGAAAATTCTTACAGTCTAGAATTGAGTCTCAAAGCAAAACTAAAAAATCAAAAATATTTTATATTGATTTTAGTGGAAGGAAAATATGACATAATAACTCAGTGAAAGTTATAAGACAAATTTGGGTACCAAAGAACTCAATTTTCAAAGCTCAATGATTTCAGGTACCGGACCAGTGAAGACAAAAATCAAAATCGATGCAAAGAATGGTCCTGAAGAGTTATATAAGTTATTGAGATCAACAAGCAAGTGGGAACATGCCTCCACTGAAAATAGAATTGATTCATTGATGATGAATATGTTTATCAATCTGAGGGGGAATATTGTCAACCTCTAAATGCTCATATCAATTCTTTAACATATATATTTAATTTATTGATCATGTTTTGACACCATCAAAAAGGGGAAAATTGTTGGGATATTTATGATGTTTTGATTTGGTTCCAAACCTTGATTTTGTGTAGGGCAAGCCTGAAAAACTAAGTCTGAAAGGGCAAATTTGAAAAACCAAGCCTTAAGGGCAAGCTTGAAAACCAAGCTTGAAGTGTGCATTGAAGTCTGTCCTGAAGTCCAGCCTGAAGCTTCTGTCCTGAAGTCCAGCCTGAAGACTCTATCCTGAAGTCCAGCCTGAGGCTTATGTCCTAAAGTCAGGCTTATGTCCTGAAGTCCAGCCTGAAGCTTTTGTCCTGAAGTCTAGTCTGAAGGTCTAACATGAAGGTACCAGTCTGAAGGTCTAGCCTGAACGTCCAAACCTGAAGGTCAATACTTAAAGTTATGGAAAGATGCAGATTGCAGAATTTGTCTAAAAGGACAGATACCAAAAATAGAAAAAAGGACGACGACTTCAACGAGAAGAATTCAACGGTTGGATAAGATTCAAAATTCAAATGGCTACACTCAACGGCTAGTTCGGATCTACATCAACTATAAATAAAGAGCATTCCTCACTTGAAGAACTTACGGGAAGAATCAAGAATTCCAAGAAATCAACTCATACTCAAACTCAAAGTTTTATTCAGTGAAACACTCATTTCTCAAGTATTTTTTAGGTAGAGTTGTTATATTTTCCCCGTGTATTCTAAGCCAAATTATTTCCATATCTAGAGCTTAGATTTCGAACAAGTTACCATAGATTTCATATTCATTGTAAAAGCTTGTTCGATAGGAAGAACACTTAGCTCTCAAATTGAAAGTTTGATTTTGATTGATTTTTTATAAAAACGAGTTTACCACCAAATTCCGCATTTCAAATTTTTATTTACTCGTTTTGGGACCAACAAAGGATAAGTCTAACAACTAGATTTATCTTTGGTTACAAATTGATATTCTAACTCTTTAAGAATACTTAAAGATTTATGATCAATATGAAGTATCCTAAAGAGAGAAATTTGAGAGTTGAGAACTTTAGAGTTTCAGAGCATTTGAATGTTTGAATGTTATGTTCGCGCGAGTAATTGGTGCTTTGAAATGTACAAGGGTTAAAATATTTATAGGACTCGGAAAAATTTTATCCGTTGAAAGGAACGAGTTCTTGGGCTTTGAATTTTTTCTCATTGCAATTTTAGCACTTATTTTCTTTTTTTGTTCGAGCAAATTGATCTTTAGTTCTGTGCTCTGAAATTTTTGTTAAAATTACTAAGATATTAATTGTAAAAAGTAATTATATACCCTATTTGGATGAGATGATCTTATAGTACCAAGCACAAAAGTAAATAAAAACATAAATTTTTTGAAATTAACAAAAATAAATAAAAATATATATCAAAATTTAATTACAAAAGATTAAATATTCATGTGAAGCCACAAAACAACAAATCTCATTTATTTTTTACTTCATAAGTTAACTTCTTAATTACTAGTCAATCTAGAAGTAGACAATAAGTTATAACGTTGAAAAGAAACAAATCACGAAAAAGAAAATATATATACTTTATTAAATCACATAATGTAGTAAAAAAAATATATATCCGAAAAACAAAATATACTCTAAAATGTAATAATTATATGATATTTACTAACCATTTCCCTTCTTTTAAGTGTGTGTCACCGGATATTTTAATATATTCTTATCAAACCTTTGATTTAAATGAAATGTAGGATGTCATACTAACTAGATTATAATCCACTAGATTCACAAAATATCCTACCGATTTCAAATTTTAGTTCACATTATGTAATTAAATGTGGATTACAATTAAAATTATATAATAATAACCCCACGTGAGAAAATGACTTTGAAGTCGACTATTATGAAAACGACTTTCACGTCTAAGAACTTATAAGTTCAAATAATAACACATAATATATATATACATATATATATATAAAAGAAAAAAGGATGTATAAGTACAAAAATTGGCATGTGAGGTGTCTGAAATCCGTATATTCTGGTAATTTAAATAGTTAGTGCTGGTGTTCAGTCGCAATACTTCATGCAAGTAATTTGTACCGTCCCCAAACATGTCCCTTTATTCATTATATATTAATCCTTAACTTCTATTAATAACGATTCATTTGCTTTTTATACAAAAATTAATAAATACTTAATATATATCTATTACACACAAATTAAGAAATACTCCATGCAATAATTTTTACCAAAAAAAAAGTCATTATTAATAGAACGTTCCAAAATAAAAAATGAATCGTTATTAATAGGACAAAAGTAGTGCATCGTTTTCTATTTAATACAAAGTTTAAGTAGGTAACCCATATTATTTAAAACACCGTTTTGTTATCATTTCATTTCGTTTGTCTTACGGAAATTGAGTTTATTTTTTAAAACAATTCGAGTATCTATATTCTGATTGCAAGATGTTGTGTGCTTTTATTTAGGGATGAAAATATTACTTGACCTTTTAAATTAGCTTAAAAATACGCTACTTTTTAATTTGTTGCAGAATTTTCAAATTGTAGAATGATCTTAAATTAAGTACGACGTGTCTTGCATATGACAATAATTTTTTATAATTAATTTAATATATCCAATGTGGTATTTTATAATTATTCAATGTAACTATATATTCTTCTCATGTTAATATATCCAATGTGGTATCTAAAAATAAATTGAGTAACACACTTACATACACACACACATAACATTATTAAATAGATGGATCTAAAGGCCAGATTCGGGCCTTAGAATGTAAACTTCAAATTTGGTACTGTAAAGAATTTAAGAGCTCCAAATCCTGTTTGGATCTGTCGGGTCAAAAATTTGAATGACGCAAATCATAAAAAATGTATTTGGATCCACACATTCAGACCTGGTCCTAGATCCATTGTAATCCCTAAAAAATATTCGAGTTCATTTATTTATGAACATGTTACCGAGTGTGTTAATGAGCCTTCAATTGAGCATATATCTGAGCCTCAAACTAAAATAGTTAATTTACTAAAATAAAAAAAAATTTACGAACTCGAATTCAAGTCCGTTCTGAGCCCCAAGTTGAGCTCAAACTCAAAAATTATTAATATAAATATTACACAAGCTAAACTCGAGCTCAAACTTGAAAATAATATTATCAAGCATCTCACGATTCGAGTTTGAACTTGATAATTAGATGATAAAATCGAGCTCAAAAAACATATCAAATGTTCGAGCCGAACTTGAATAGGTACCTCAGTATATAATCTATAGGAGCCGAGCTATATCTACATATATGTATATACATCACACTATTATTTGAATAGGATCATTATATCTATTTTCGAACGTAATTTCTTTCAACAAATTTAATAATAATAAGTTTATAAGTATTTGCATCAAATTAATAGTAATGTGATATAATAATTTAATCATACTCATTAGAAGGTGACATTTAGAATGATAAACTAAATTAATAAAATAAATAACTGATATTTGAATAATAAAATTATTAAATTAATTTAAAATTAAAAAATTCATCACTTATATATCAAACTAAATATTAAATAAATTGTAATTATTTTTATTAATCAATTACATACTATAAAATAAATGTCAACTTAATTAGTGTAGTTGATTATTCTTTTCCTCCTTTTACATTTTAAGACATAATTATTCTCAAAATTATTTAAGCGATAACTAAGTAAGCAATTAAATTCTAAATCTAACAATGTGGAATTTAAATAATTAAATCTTGACATGCTTCGAATTGATTAATTAACATGAATGAGAGATTGAAAATCAATAATTGGAAATTAATTACGAAGGAAGCAATAAAAAAGGAAAGCATAAAATAAATAAGAAAGAGATAAGAACTCACTAATTAAACGAAAAATAATGCATTAAAGGTTTCCAGGTTTGAATCACGAACGAATCCACAATGCGAAATCAAGAACGAACTACGGAATGAAAAATCTAGACTACTGTGTTTTCTCTCGTGGTCTAAAACCCTAGAATGATAGCTTGTAAGATGTTTGAAAAATCACGCGTAGAGGTTTAAATAGGAGAAGAATCCCGCCAAGGTAGCACTCGCTACCCTGGCTCTCTGTCTTGGAACGAGATGAAGGGGGCTAGCGGCCGCTTGGGGGTAGCGGTCGCTAGGCCCCCTCTCTATCCGCTCCCTCTTTGATGGCCAGCGACCGCTAGGGGGTAGCGCTCGCTACCCCCGCGTTCTGTCTGATTGCCCTAGTGATCACTACTCATGCGTTCTGCATGGGTGTCCTAGTGATCACCAGGGGGTAGTGATCACTACCCCCGCGCACTGTCTTCACTTCATATTTTTTTTACACTTCGGTTTCGATTTCTCGTTTCAATGCTTACAAACTTCCATTTTGTCTTGACTCCCGACCTACAATATGAAATATGAGAACGAAAAAATAAATTAGAACAAAGAGTATGAGAAACAATTAAAAATAAGATATTAAAAACAAAAAATATGAGAGAAACGAGACTAAAAATGGGGTAAAAACATTATTACTTACTAATGCTCCAATGCATGCACTAAAAACTCTTTGGTTCTTTTCTAATTGCTCAATAATTTTTTTCACTCCGACAAGAGATGAAGAAGACATAAACACCATATCTATACATTACGGTTATTACCATTTCGAGTTGATATATGTAATTTTCAAACATATATATAATGCCACCGTACTCCTTAGTCCATATCAATCAATTTCAGGATGATCATCCTTTTTATTTATTCTATTTTATTTGTATGATTACTAAATGTATATAATAAATAAAACAAAGTGATGATCATAATTTATAAAAAATAAAATTGATACTCTGTATCATGTCAATGTTTTATATATTGAGAATATATATTTAATTTTAGAATGTGGAGTTAGAAATGGAGCTTACAAAAGTGTTGGAGCCGAGAAGCGACTAAATTAACTTTTGGGAAAAGTAGCATATCCGCTCCTAAGGTAGAAGTTATAGAGTCCCTATAACGGATCACCCTTATGGTCCATAAGTTGCTGCAACTTAACCATCGCTTCTAACGGTCATTTAACATCGTTAATTAAAATAAATTTTTCTTTTTTTTTCTTTTTTCTTTACTTTATTTTAAGTAGATAACAGTAACCAGACATTTGCTAGTAGTTATTGCGCATGAAAAACAAACAAGATAGTCTTAATTTACAAGTTTGAAGTAATTGTTCTTCTGCATCATCATCTCTTCCCCTCCCAAGATTCAACCTCTACAAAATCCTCACCCCATGAGCACCAAAACCCTCAAGAAATCCAAGAGCTCACACAAGAAACATATGAAGGATGAAGTGTCCATACAAATCACCGACGAGAAAACCCCTCTGCTCAAGAGCAAGAAGGAGGAGGAGGAGGCGAACAACAGCTTCTCCCATGGAAAATTGAATGGTGCCTCCTTCATCGGGGCAGTGTTCAACTTGTCCACCACCATAATCGGCGCTGGCATCATGGCCTTTCCCGCCACCATGAAAGTGTTCGGCCTCGCCATCGGGATCGGAACTATTGTCTTCGTCTCATTCCTCACCGAACTCTCCATAGCTATGCTCCTCCGCTTAAGCAAGGCTGGCGCCACCGCCTCCTACGGCGGCGTCATAGGCGACGCCTTCGGAGCGTTGGCCGGAAACTTCTCCAAGCTTGCGTCATCGTCAATAATATTGGCGTGTTAATTGTATATATGATTATAATCGGCATTATTTCCATGTTGAGAATGAGAAATAAAGAATTATTTTAATTTACGACGTTAAACAGCCGTTAAAATGGAGGATTAAGTTGCAACAACTTATCGACTTCAGGGGTCCATTTGAACACAATTGGACCATAAGGGGTGATCCGCCATAGGGGTCTCTGCCCTAGGAGCGGATATGCTACTTTTCCCTTTAATAAATTATTTTTCGCTTTTAAAATTTGATATCTATTAATTAATTAAAATTTAGTGACAACTTAAATTAATTAATACTCTCTCCGTCTCGATAAATGTGACAACGTTTTCTTATTGAATCGTCCCATTAAAAGTGGCCACTTTCCCAAAAAGGAAAAAAATTTACTTTTACAATACATCACTCCTACCTTTTTAAAACACAACACTTTACTTTTTTAAACTCCTTGCCGGATCCCTTGTGGCCACATTTAGCGGGACGGATGAAGTATATTTTATGTGACTTATATGACTCAGACATTTATTATTATATTGGTAAGTTAATCCCATATGCAATGTTTCTATACGATAATCATTTTACGAGCTCCTCAGCACATTAACTCAGAATTTGCCGAGACGCGATTCTATAAAATGACATCCTAAAATTTCTTGACAAACCAATTACTACTGCCCAACATTCCATGTGTCCATTGTATAAGATTAAGAAAAATTCGCACGTGAAAATACATCAAAGCAGTGCATAATTAGTCACATAAATATACTTAATGCTAGTCACATATATTAAGAAATGAAGAATCTTTGAGACCTCGATCTTCATTGTCAACATAAAATAACTTGTCTTATACATTGTAAAACCACATAATGCATAAATATAATTACATATACACTAGTAAATGCAACGATATGTCTACCCACTTGGATTTGTTATGTTTGAGGAGAATTTAAATTTAATAGGAGATTATATTGTCATCAATTACAAATGTAAAATTGTGTCAGTTAAGTGGGTAAGGGTGAGAATTTTGGACCGAAACTTGAGACTTTTCCCAATCCCGATCTGAGTCCTGAATTTTTCGGGATCGAGATTTAGAAATTAGAAACTTTTGGGACTTGAGAGTCCTGAATCCCGATCAGAACTCCCAATTAGTTGAAATTAATTTTAAAATTCCAGAAATTTGGTCTAGTTCGGAACTTCGGGACCATTCAAGACTATTCGTAATATTTTATTTTTCGAAATCAAGACCAAAACTTAAAATTTCCAATTTCAATACACGAAACCAAAAATTTAATATTTTTCAAAATCAGATTCTGAGCCGATTTGTATAAAGAGACAAAGTTTGCAAATTAAATGGCATAATGGTTGAATCTAATTCAATAGATGAGATCTTTCTTTATGTCTCATTGTAAAAAATGAATCAAATGAAAACTATGTTAAACAAAAATAAATGATAAAAAGAGAATGAATTGCGGCCCCAAATCCAATAATTAGAAGTTAAGTGTCTCTCTCGAGGTTTGAATATTGTCTCACATCAATGAACAATGAAACTCTAACAAGTCTTGCACCAAAAGCGATGCTCTTCTCTTTCGTCCTCTCTATATTTAACTATAATTTAATAACCTTTTAGAAATAATCATGATTGTTTGTTTTGTGAGCAGTGAAAATGGCAGAAAAGTACTTTAAACACTGAAATGTGTCTGCTTTTTCTTCTTCTTTCTTTTACCATTGCTTGTTTTTTTCTTACCACTGTTGTGTTGAAGATACTTTTAAGGCAGAGTATTTATATAACGGTATACAATCAGTTCAACTGCTTACATGCGATGCAATGTCTTGTCTATTATTTACTGCCTCATTTTATTTTTGCTTTTTTTTTTAATTTCAGATATTGTTTTGTTGTTGAATTATACTTTTTCCGTCCCACTAAAATATATCACGTTAGATGTTTTGTTGTTGAATTATACTTCTTCCGTCCTACTAAAATAGACCACACTAGATGCTTTGTTGTTGAATTATACTTCCTCCGTCCCACTAAAGTAGGCCACATTTCGTAGTTAGGACGTCCCACTAAATTAGGTCACTTTCTACTTTTAGTAAAAAAAAGATATTGATATTCGTGTCACACTAATACACTACAATACTTAAATAAATTAATCAACTAACAAACAAAAATATTGATTTTCGTGCCGAAAAAGACTTTAATGGGATGGAGGGAGTATAAAACAATTCTTTTACATCTAAAATTTGTTCCTCCCAAACAATGGAATAATATTCAAACAGTTACTAGAAAAAAAAAGTAGAATGGGCTTGGATTTGGGTAAGTGTTTGGTATGTATAAAAATCATATACACACTACATTTTAAAAAGCCCAAATTGCTTCACTCTTTTATTCATTCAACATATTGTATGAATAAAAAAAATAAATTATGATTTAAACCCAAAAAGGTTTAGCTTTGCTTAATCTACCAAACCAAATTTGTTGTTGTAACGAAAGCCTAGCAACCGCAGATGAAAACTGAATTTTTCTTCGTTGTTATTTGTGGGTTAAACAAATGAAATGAAATAAAATAAAATCACGATTAAGATCTGAGTTATTTAAGGAATATTGATGGACTTATTGTATTTATGTCAAGTGTGTGTTCAAAAATTTAATTTATTATTTTAATTAATATTTTTTTTTTAAATTAAAAAGTTATTACGATACAATGAATTATAAATAATAATTATTAGAAAAAAGTAAAAATTTTAAAAATTATATGCACTATTTTTAAATTTAGCAATCATAAAAGTGAATTAAAATTGAGTGGGATGAAACCTAATTTTAAGTTAAAAAAACATATAAATTAAAACTAACAAATGAATTAAAATTTAATTGTAAGACATGAAGTGTAAAATACTAGGATAATGAATAAATGAGTTTATATTACTAATATTGTTGGAAAATATTTATAAAGGTTTTGATTCAGATTTCAAAACCTCCCCTGAAAGATGTATTAAGTCCAAAACTGAAATCTATTCATTAGTCTTGTTTTAGAACTCATATGTTAAGAAGTTTAGTTTACAGGTACACTTGCCTTGAAGAACTCAAGACTGAAGAACCTGGACCAGTACTGAAGTTTTTAATAACTCAGTTTATAAACTAATACTGAAGGACCATTCTACTGAAGTCCAGTCCTGAAGTATTAAAGTTAAAGAAACATTGAAGCATGAAGATCTCGTTCACTGAAGCTCTGCAGTGAAGTTTAAAGTTTCTAGAAGCCTACCACTGAGTGATACACTACTTTTCATATGCATTCCACTTTTGGAAAAGATCTCATTAGGTGAAGCAAATCTTGTTGCAGACACCAAAAATGGTAAAAAGGACGACGACTCTAACGGGAAGAATTTCAAATGCTACGGATGAAGCTCTCTCTCACAATGGATATATTCTTGAGAGTGTTCTATAAATACTCTGTTTCTTCAAACGCTTCAAACACCGGTTACCAAGCTTTCTTACGCTTTAACGCTTTAAACTCTCTCAAGATTTCAATCACTTTCAGACTTCAGATCTTAGAATACTCAAGCTCTATTAGATATTTCATAGTGTGTTCTTAAGTAGCGATTCATTTGTAACCGAAGAATAGCTCTAGCTTAGACTTAGTCTTTTTAGCTGGAAGTGATTAGACTCCATTGTTATTCTAACCTTCAAGGTTGATCACTATAAGACACTCCATTTAGTTGGAAACCCTCGACTCACATCGAGACTCGTGGACGTAGGAATTTTTATTTTCGAATCACGCAAACCAAACACTGTGTCTTTGCTATTTACTTTCAGTATTCTTTATTCTTCTAAATCTCTACTGCATATATTGAATATTGATTAAGTGCAAAATTGAATATTAATATTAAGATTTATGATAAACGAGTAAGTTTTTAAACCACCACTTCTGCATTATTATACTTAAAATATTAGTCCATCAGTTAAACAATAAGTGTAGACTGAATGATTATTATCTAAAGTCAATCTCTACTGAAGCTACCTCTCTTCAAATATGGATCTCTCACCGAAAAACCTTTTTAATCTGAATTTTTTTTTAAACTGGTGTATTCTTTCCCTCACAAACTATAATACTCATTTCGGGACGAGCAAATATTAACAAACTTATTGTATTTATGTCAAGTGTGAGACTAGTTCTCTACTCATAGTGAATGCATTAGCCATTTTATGTCGAATGCATTTTCCAATTAAAAAAACTGACATTTATTATGCCAACTATTGTATAATAGACATTTATTGGGGCGAATATGAGAAAATTCTTTTGTGAGAACATTTAACTTTTTTTTCTTTCACATATTCATGTACCACCCTCATATCATTATCATTTGTTTTTTCAAAAGAAAGTTAATAAATATTCAATAAATGTCTATTATACAAAAATAAAAAAAACATCCCGTGTTCTAATTTTTATCCAATAGAGAAATGAGTCATTATTAGTGGAACATTCTAAAATAAAAAATAAATTGTTATTAACAGGACAAAAAATATAATTTTGTTTTTTTTTTTACAAATAAATGTATTTTATGTAAATATAGTTTTTTTCATGACAACAATTGATCATGCAAAGATTAACTATTCATGTGGGTTCATACATTGATCAATTTGACATTAATCTTGAAAAGATAAAGATGTTAAAATTGTCCAATATTGTTGGATGAATTAATTAGATCGAATTTTATAAGGTGAAGTATTCCCTCCCCTAATAAGTATGGTTCTAAATAAAAGAGCTATTCTTGAGATACTTGAGAGTATTTTCGAAAAAAGTTTATTCGGAACTCTGACTCAATAATAAATGAGCCGAGCATGAATTTAATTTCGAGTTTGATAATTTTATCGAGCCGAACTTGAGTCCAAATCGAGCTACTCGCAAGCATGTTTGAGCTTGTTTGTTCATAAGCATATTAACGACTCTTTTATAGAACCTTCAATCCAACATTTAGTCGAGCCTTAAGCTAAAATAATTAATTTTTTAAAAATTTAAAATTAAGATGAGCTGAATTTCGAGCCGAGCCGAGCTAATTCGAGAACCATTAATGTGATTATCAAACAAGTCGAGGTCGAGCTCAAGATTGTAAATAATCTCATTGAGCATCTCACGAGTCAAACTGAAATTCGATTATTACACTTCGAGCCAAGGTCTAACAATATTTAAAAGTTTAAGCCGAACTCGAACATTCTAATATTCTAAACAAACTAAGCAAACCGAGTAGAATTTGGCTTGTCTCGACGTTCTACTTATAAAGTCTTTTTAGAGATAAAATCGAGCACATCCCATTCCTTGTTCATCAATTATAATTTTTTGTAATATTACCATATCCATCTCTTTAGTTGATGTGTTCAAATAATGGGAATGTTTCAAACTAAATGCATAAATAAAATATGATGATTTACTTCAAGACTATATATATATAATCATATCCCTAACAACAGTTCATAAATTTTGGATCATATATATTATGCGTATTTCTTTTAATGATGAATATGAAGGGATAATTATATCTACATCTTTTATTTTTAATGATGACGTACTTATGTATTTTTTTTATGAATTACTTGGTGGTAATGAATTTCTCGCAAATATCACATATTATATTGTAAATTTTTTTGGAATGATTAAAGATTAACAAATTGTCCTCCACGTGACATGTGATATCTTGCTAAAATTTATAGCAAGTTTCATTGTTTGGAAATTTCCATAAAACCCAAGATCACAAAAAAAAAACAAATTCTAAAAAAAGTTTTGAAATATGATCACTATCTGTATGTAGGGATGAGAATCGGTATAGGACAGGGAGTCCCGATCTCGAAAAATGTCAAATTTTTTGTTCTGGTTCTTGTTTCGATCAGGATTTCGGGACTCACGAGTCCCGAAATTGGAAAATTTTAAGTCTCAGTCCCGAAAAATAAAGTTACGATTAGTCTCTAATGGTCCCGATCGGACTAAATTTCCCATATTTTAAAAATTAATTACAGAAAATCGGAAGTCTCGATCGGGATTCGGGACTCTCGAGTATCAAAAATTTTCAATTCCTCAGTCCCGGTCCCGAAAAATTCGGGACTTGGGATCCTGAATCCCGTCGGAACTCGGCAAGGGGCCGGGAAAGTCCCAAGTCCCGATCTCAAATTCTCACATCTATCTATATGTACAAAATAGTGACCTACAAAAATTAAAATTAATACAATTAGTGAATTTGATGTTGTTAAAAATCCAGACTTCCATAAATAAGCATGATATCGATTACAAGAGCGATTTCAAGAATAATGTTTTAATTATATATCCAGGACGGAGACATAAATTCTAATTAAGGGGGCGAATTTTATTAACATCCAAATTATAAAATTATATAAAAAGAAAACAATGAAGACAATATCCAATATTTTTTGTAGGCGAATATTCTAACCAACCAAAATATTTCTTATACTAAACTGGTAGAAACTTTCTACGATTCTTATCCACAATGAAGAAAACTGCGTATGCGTTTCTTGTTATCATTGAAAAACAAATGAAGTGTTTTATGTTTCATTGTATTGATTTATGAAACTATATATAAAAAGTACACGGTTACTCTTAAAAAATTTATTTAAAAATAAATAAATATGAAGTATAAAAAAAACAATTATACGTTATAAGCTGCAATCAAGAGACAAAGAGTTGAGATTGTGTATGACTGGTTTAATTGACTATTAATTAATTCAAAATCTCTAAATATTATGTACTATATAACAGATTGAAATATTTAAATTATAGAGAAAATAGAGAACAACAAATATTTGCATATAAATTAAAATATAAAGAATAAATTAGATCACACAGAATAATTGCGCTTGAACTTCATTAATCGATGTTGAAATAGAAGCTATTAATTAGCCACAAATCATACTAAATAATATATAGAAATTCGAAGAAATATTTTAGAAAGATTGCAGGGTTGAAACTTGCAAAAAATAAAAAAAAATTGTAACTTTCAATTGCAAGTCATGTACTAATGACGGTTGAAATCTATAATATTAACTTAACAAAGTTAGCATATTTATATATAATAATACCTATATTAGAAATTAAGAACCTTAATTAAACTTAATAAAAAAAATAATTTAAAATATAAACTAACAAACTATCTATATGTATATACAAAAATTTGAATTTTTAAGGAGGGTGATGTTCATTGCCAGCCATCCCTGTCTCCGTATCTATATATATCTTATGTAATCATTTTTTTCTTTTTTGCCACAATGCAGGTAATTATGAATCATAAGTTGCGACGTAAGACCAATCGCAAATTTCTATATTTACTAATTTTTAAAGACAAAGGTAAATATTTTATATTAAAAAGGTAAATAAATCACAAATTTCTATAATTACTAATTTTTAAAGACAAAGGTAAATATTTTATATTAAAAAGGTAAATAAATCACAGCCCTTAGCATGTTTCTAATGAGAAATTAAGGAGGTATGACATATTTTTATTGATTGGTATATTGTTGAAAAATATTTATAAAAGGTTTCACAACAAAATTATACGAAATTCGCGACGGAATTTTCCGTCACTAAACACAAAAAATCCGTTGCTAAACATACATAGCGACGGATTCACGACGGACAGTAAATGACGCTAATTTGATGGTCGTTAATTAGTGATGGATTTGCGACGAATATTTTCGTCACCAAAACTCTGTCGCTAATTTGTGACAGATTAATGACAACACAATCCGTCACTAATTAGCGACGGAAAACGAATCCGTTGCTAATTCGTGATGGATTAGCGACGGAATTTCCTTTTGCACGTCGGAAACTTAGCAACGGAATAATGACGCTTGTTTCCGTCGCTAAATTATTTTATATTTTTAATATTATTTTTTTTAATATTTTGATATACCTATTACTGTTCGTAAGATAAAATTATAAATCTACAATATACCAATGCAACAATAATCTGAATAGTTCAAAATAAGATAATAAAATAAATAAGTTCAGTAGTCACTAGTTTTAAAAAACATCAAACACAAGATAGTGATATAGATAATTAATGTATATCTCGTCTAGCATAAATTCGTCTACAACAATCAATGATCATCATCTGTGGGGGGGTGGGGGGTGTGTGTACAAATGTACCACCTGACTGTGAGGCCATGAACCTGGACATCGCCTCGTACTGAGCTGCAAGCCGAGCAGTCTGAGCAGCTAATCGTGCCTGCTCCTCCTGGTATTTAGCAGCTAACCGTGCCTACTCCTCCTGTAATTGAGCTAACCGTGCCTGCTCCTCCTGGAATCGAGCACGCTCCTCCTGAAATCGCTCACGCTCTAGCCTGCTCTGCTCCACCTCTCGACGAAGGTCCTGTACCTCAGAGCTCGAGACTCGTGTAGAAGATGATGCTCTCGTCTTATGCTTTCAGAAGGCATGTGCTGCATCCCCTGTCCCGTATATCCTCTGCTTCTTATCCGGGCCACCCACGACGTCAAAGAAGTGGTCATTTATGTTCATGTCCTCATCTGTACTGTCTGGAGCACTCTCTCGGGCCTCGTCTGCTCGACGTAGCACCTCGGTCTACAAAAGAATAAATAAACATAAGACATATCATATATTAAAATTGACCTAAAATTTATAAAATATAATAAAATCTTACCGCTATAGCCTCAGATCTAGGGTCAGTAAATGTGCCATCAGGATATCGATGATGGCTCATAAATGTATCAAACGCACAACATTCAGGATCAACACCTCTCTCAGCACCCTGTGAATTACGATAATTGATTATTTATAAAGTTAAATCAAATGTAATTAAGAGATATAGTTAAATAATTACCATTTCCTCAGCACTCTGCATCATGGACTTTGATCCTCCTCTATGTTTTATAATGCCTGTCCCTGGTCCCTGGGGCTCGGACATCCTGCATCGTCTCGCTGTCTCTGATTTAGCGATCACATCCTCAAGACTCCAATATCTCAACCAATCATCCCATTGTTCATCAGTGAAGTACATCGGTTTTCCAGCTTTAGGTGGATGATCATCCTTACTCTTCTTGATTGACTATACAAAATTTCTATATCTCCACCTCACTTTATTCAACCACAACTGACGAATTTTTGCATCATCCTCAGGTGTCCACGTGAAAATCTTCTGCAAGTTTAACATGTTTTATATCTTAGATACAAATAAGATAAAGGAAAAACCTTAGAAAAAAAACAAACAATACCTTGAACTCCTCCCAGTATCTATCCTTAATATCTTTCGGTGTCAATTTCCAATTGTAACCTGTAGGATTGGGCACCCTGTGAAATAGATCCCAAATTGATTGAACCGGATCTTAATTTGTGTGGCAAAAATCCCCTACACAACACAAGTTATTAGACAAATGATCAATGTTTAAATGTGTCTTACCCCAATGGACTCTGCGTGAGTAAAAATGAATCGGTCGGCCTCGAGTCGGTCCTAAATTCTGAGTCATGACTATCATCTCCAGAGTCAATCTGTAAACCATGTACGTGGTGAGAAAGACTACCAGAGCCCTCTGAAGATGAGGGATGAGATCCTCCACGTGATGATCCTCCACGTCCAATAGCACCACGTGATGATCCTCCACGCGAGGATGATACACGTGATGATGAACCCCTCGGTCTGGAAGACATCTATTACATAAAACCAAATTTTAATTAACATTATATTTACTAAATTTAAAAACACGTTCATTAAATACTCAATCAAATAACTAACTCTAATCATCGTCGTCATCATCATCATACATCTCATTATCTTCTTCTTCTTCTTCTTCTTCTTCTTCTTCTTCTTCTTCTTCTTCAGAGTCAAACACATTATCATCATCATCTTCATCATCTTCGCCGTCTTCGAGTTCTATGTGGGCACCATCTTGACGAAGTGACACCATGTCATCAATATCAACGTGATCCATAACAATAACATCTTCATCCTCTTGGTACGGTGAATCTAATGTTGAGCTAGTTTTTTTATCTAATGGTATCTCAATAAGTGATCTTGCTTTAATGCTACACGCTTCCCACCAATTTTTAGTAGATGCATTCGTACTTGGATACGAGCAATAGTATACTTGTGTAGCTTGTACAGCTAATACAAATGGTTCATACTTCTGCAATCTTCGCGTATGATTTATGGATACCAATTTGAATTGCGGATCAACTTTTGTACCATTTGGCGAGGTATCAAACCATTCACATTTGAATAACACAACTTTTTTTATTGAAAGTTCCTGGATATTCCAACTCACAGACCTCAATCAACCGTCCATAAAAGTCAGTCTCACATGAATCTCCATAATTGCCAGCTTTTATGCAAACTCCACTGCTCGTAGTTGCTTTGTGTGACCCATGGGAGATGGTGTGAAACTTTTATCCGTTTACAAAATATCCATGGTAAGATGTGATTATTGGAGAAGGTCCTCTTGATAGATCCCACATAACTTTGTCAGTTATGTTATTTTCTGAATGTTGAACCTATAATTAAATTATCACAAATTATTGAACATTTATTAGGAATGTGACAGGTTTTTTCGATTAAAATTCAATATATATATGTATATATATATATATATTTGCTCACATATGACGAGAACCATTCTGGAAATTCAGTTGCCATCTTGATGTCAATTTCGGCTTCTGTAATATGTGGATAAAATCGACGTAGCTGACATTCATACTCCCTTCACATCCATATATATTTTGTTTAGTTATAAAGTGTAATTAAAAAACATAATTATAGATAGAGATAAAAATCTTACTTCACATATGGCCCGACTTCTACACAATTATGTAGTACATAAAGATGGGCAGCTATATACTCTTGATGATCCATTGATCTTTTTGAAGATTTTCCATATGGTCTACCATGCAACTTGAATATAGAAAGCAAGTCAGGAAAATCATCGTCTCTTTGATGAGATAACCCACGATCGTAATTACGAGGCACCTCCCTATGTCTCGTATTTACATGGTCTTCAAAATAGTACGAGCAAAAAGATGATGCTTCTTCGACCAAATATGCATTACAAATAGAACCTTCAACACTTGCTTTATTTTTAACATTTTTCTTCAACCTTCTTAGGTATCTAGAATGATGAATGTAAAGTTAGTTAATTTTCAGAATTTATTTGAATTCTTTAAATTAAATTAAATTCTTTATAAATACCTTTCAAAAGGATACATCCATCGATATTGAACTGGTTCTGCATCTCTTGCCTCATCAGCTAGATGAATAGGCAAATGTTCCATTGAGTCGAAAAAGCTAGGTGGAAAGATACGCTCAAACTTGCAAAGTATCACATGAATATTGTTATTGAGGGTTTCCATATCTTGAACACGTATGTTCCTCTTAGTTAAATCTCTGAACACGTGATTGACTTCCAAACACTTTTCGGTAGAAGCTCGCGAAAGGCTATAGGTAAGATTCTTTGCATGAATACGTGACAATCATGACTTTTCATTCCAAACATCTTCAATTTACTCATGTCTACACATCTCCCCATGTTTGACACATAACCATCTGGAAATCTTAACTCTTTCACCCAATCACACAAAACCTTCTTTTGTGCTTTGTCAAGTGTATAACATGCATTTGGATACTTTCCAGTATAAGTGTTACGCATCAACTCCAATCTATTACAATACATGTTCAATTCTTCTCTAGAATTTGCAGTATCCTTTGTTTTTCCATCAACATTCAACACAGTGTTGAAAATATTATCAAAGACATTTTTCTCGATGTGCATGACATCCAAGTTATGTCTGATTAACAAAGAGCTCCAATAGGGAAGGTCCCAAAAGATGCTTTTTTTTCTCCACCCAGTAGTCACTTGTTTAAGAATTCTTTTGTTCGTTTCATCATAATCCTTAGTTACTTTCACGAGACCCAGATCTTCAATTTGATATAACAATTCCTCTCCCGATTTCATTTCGGGTGGATCATCTGCCACAATCTTATTCTTTCTGAAAGCTCTTTTGTTTCTTCTAAACACATGATCGTAAGGCAAAAACTTGCGATGATTATCAAACCACGACTGCTTACGATTGTGACTCAAACTAAATGCTTTAGTTTGTTCCATGCATCGTGGACACGCTAATCTTCCACTCGTACTCCATCCAGATAACATAGAGTATGCTGGAAAATCACTTATTGTCCACATCAAAGCTGCACGCATCTGAAAATTTTGCTTATTTGATACATCATAAGTATTGACACCTACTTCCCACAGTTGATTGAGCTCATGAATGAGGGGTTGTAGATATACATCTATCTTGTCTTTTGGATTAGGTGGGCCAGGAATAAGGACTGTGAGAGACATGTGTTGTTCCTTCATGCACAACCAAGGAGGCAGATTGTATGGTGTCAGGATAATAGGCCACGATGAGTATTGTTGCCCTGATTGGCCAAAAGGTTGGAAATCATCCGTTGAGAGACCTAATCTTACACTCTGTGGCTCGAAAGTAAAATCAGGATACGTAACATTGAAGTGTTTCCATGCAGGTGAATCTGCAGGATGACGCATAATATTATCATCAACGGAGTTCACATGCCACATCATATCTCATGTTGTAGCCTTAGATGCATACAATCTCTGTAGTCGAGGAGTCAATGGAAATTAGTACATTTTTTTTGGGCAATTGCTTTATGTTCACGTCTACCCCTCCGTCTACCAGTCTCTTTATACCGATTTTCATTACAAAACTTGCAATGTTGAAGAGAACTGTCACCTTCCCAGTATATCATACAATGATTCTTGCAAGAGTCAATCTTCACTACTGGTAACCCCATAACACGCAAGAGTTTTTTTGTGCTATAGTAATTAATTGGTAGCAAATTATGATCGGGAAAAGCTTCATTCAACAAGACACACAACTCATCAAAATATTTTTGCGGCATACCACTCCGAGCCTTCAAACTCATCAAACGAGCCACGAATGATAATTGTATGTGATTCTTGCAACCAGGCCACAACTCCTTATCTGCGGCATCCAACATTTCGTAAAGTAGTTTTGCAGTTGGATTTGGTTCTTCTTCAATGTTCTGGTTGTTAAAAGTAGCACCGACAACATCATGTACCATTTGTTCGTATGTGTTACACTCATGATTGGTATCTATGTTTATTCTCTCACGTTCTACCGGTATGGAAGTTTCCCCATGAAATCTCCAAACTTCATAACCCCGTGTGAACCCATTTTTGGCAATATGTAACTGGACAATATCTATAGATCTATAAGGGATG
>JAPKLX010000130.1:692026-775779 GCA_026898415.1 Leonotis leonurus | reverse complement strand
GAAAGTTCACTACTTATGTCGGGATTTGAAATACGGGATATTACAGACAATCAGGTTTGGGAACTTGTCCCATTACCAGAAGGTGCAAAACCCATTGGTTGTAAATGGATATTTAAAACCAAAAGGGATGCAAACGGTAATGTGGAGAGGTATAAGGTTCATCTTGTAGGTAAATACTATACTCAGAAAGAAGGCATTGATTATTCTGAGACTTTCTCTCCAGTTTCATCGAAAGACTCATTTAGAATAATCATGACACTAGTTGCTCATTTTGATCTTGAGCTACATCGAATGGATGTTACGACTGCGTTTCTCAATGGAGACATTGAAGAAACAATTTATATGCAGCAACCACAGAACTTCGAATTAGGTAACTCGAAGGAAATGGTTTGCAAGCTAAAGAAATCCATCTATGGGCTCAAGTAAGCTTCTCGTCAGTGGTATCACAAATTTAATGAAGTTGTTCTCTCATTTGGATTTGAGATGAATATAGTTGAGGATTGTGTGTATCATAAGTTCAGTGGGAATAAATTCATTTTCCTGGTTCTCTATGTAGATAACATCCTGCTTGCTTCTAATGATATAAACTTCCTTAAGGACACCAAGAAATTTCTCTCTAAGAATTTTGAGATAAAGATCATGGGGAAGCCTCTTTTGTATTAGGAATCCAGATACACCATGATAGATCTAAAGGTGTTCTTGGATTATCACAAAAGAATTATATTGAAAAGATCCTTAAGAGGTTTAGTATGCAAGGATGCAGACCAGTAGATAGCCCTGTTTCTAAAGGAGAAAAGTTTAGTCTTACTCAATGCCCTAAAACCAACCTTGAAATTCAGCAAATGCAGAACATTCCTTATGCTTCGGCAATAGGAAGTTTGATGTATGCTCAGGTATGTACGTCTCCGGATATTATGTCCTACATAGTAGGAATGCTAGGTAGATACTTAAGTGATCCTGGGATGACACACTGGAAAGCAGCCAAGAGGGTTTTAAGATACCTATAGAGAACAAAAGATTACATGCTAATCTACAGAAATTCAGATAACTTAGAGGTCATCGGATAGTCAAATTCTGATTTTGCTGGATGTCAAGACAGTAGGAAATCCACTTCTGGATTTGTCTATCTGCTGGCTGGAGGAGCTATATACTGGAAGAGTGTCAAACAGACACTTGTAGCTTCCTGCACCATGGAAGCAGAGTTCGTAGCATGTTATCAGGCTACAGACCACGGGATCTGGTTGCATAATTTTGTCACTGGGCTGCGGATTGTGGAAACAATTAAAAGACCGCTCAAGATATACCGTGACAATAGACCAGCAGTCTTGTATTCCAACAACAACGGGAGCTCTTCGAAGTCGAAGCACATCGACATCAAGTTCCTAGTTGTGAAAGAGAAGGTGCAGAATAAACTAATTTCGATTGAGCATATATGAACTGGCTCCATGACAGCGGATCCGTTTACTAAGTTCCTAGTGCCCAAGGTCTTTCATGAGTATGTAGCTAGTATGGGTATTTCATCATTGGATGACGTAGTATAGTTTCAGTGGGAGCTGTATTTAGTGCTTATCAATACTTTTGACAATGTTTTATTGCAATACACTTACTTCACCTTTAATGAAGTTTTCTTGATCAAGATTAAAGTTTTCAGTTGTTTATTTTGCATTTGTCAATCTTCGCCTAAAGTTTAAAGGTCTAAACAGGACCATTCGAAAATAGATTTTATATCTGAATTTCGTTATACCATCTGATCTATGTCATTTGATTGTATTTGTACATGTGATTACTGTCGGCCTAGTCGAGCTATATTTTTGGCAAACGCTGCTTTAGTCCTTGTACAAGTGCAATTGATGGACGAAATTGTTTAGATACACAACTTTATAATAACACTTTTGTTTAAGCATGCTTCCGGTTATAATCAAGACTTATATATATATTGTGTTCAAGTGGAAGATTGTTGGATTAATTTCTAATCAATCATTAATATTGTCACATATATAATAAGAATGTATCGATTGCTATTATATAATGTGTATAACCCTATATGTAATTGTAAAGTTATTGAGGAGCTGACTTGCAATTACGATAAAGATTATTAAAAGTAAAGGATGAATGGTTCCCAGAGAAATAACGTGACTCGAATTCTATTCTCCCCCATCAGTTTAGAACATTCAGAAAGAGGCGTGATCATTCTCTGGAAGATCATCAAGTCATCCGATCATTCAATCCTCTTTCAATTAATTCAATGACGTTTCCTGGTCAGTCTTTCTAATTAATATTCATTTAATGCTTCAAATTCATCATGCTAGAGAATCTATATTTTAGGAATTTAACGTTTTGCGTATGTTAAATTCACTTCCTACATATTTCTCAAGTTCTGAAGTCAAGTACCGAGTGATACTTCTACGCACTAAAGCTCTGTTCTTAAACAACTCGAAATCAATGCAAAATTTTTACACTATTGTATTCCTCCTGTATATCAGATCAACTCATATCAGGACTAACAATTTGTAAACTATAATACTTTTTAGTGTTGTTTACGAAAACATAAACATACTTTTATTGGAATATGTTGTCTTACTGAAAAATTTATTCTAACCAAAAAATATATATGGACTCAAACTCATACTTTTGACGTCATTATGAATAGTGTAAGGGATGTAATATATAGGTAGAAGTGTAGTGGACATGATTGTATGGTAGGGTAACATTACATATTTTCATAAATAGTGCATCACCACTTCAACCATGTTTGATGTACAAACTCAGCATCCATATCTAAGCACGTGCTTATTATATTATTGGGTTAATGAAATAAAGGAAAATAGCTAGGAAATGGGTGGACATTTAGTCTTTGTAAATAATGATGAAATTTTCTTCAAAAAGTATATATGAAAAATATCTTCTTTATTTTGTTCTATTGAGAATTAATTTGTTACCCATCCAAATATACACGGAAATGAAATATTTTATAAAATTATAAAATTATTTAACATTTTTTAATTTATTAAATATATTTAGTTTTATTAAGAAAATGATTCGAAAAGGATACATAACTATTTATTAGAAATTTATATAAATAAATCAAAAAATGTTTGTTACTCGTTATTAATTTAGACTAACTTTGTAAATAGAACACATTCGGTCAAAAAAAATCTTACTAACTCTCTTCATGAAAATGGTTTATGGTTTGACCCGGCATGGGTTTTTAATATTGTGTTTTGACTTTAATGATGATATGTAGTTAATGAAGTTAGGTAGTTAGTGGAGTTTGGCTCCCACTTAAAATATTGCTTTAAATTGAGTTGTGTGTGGTGGAAGTGGTGGGTCCAATTGCTATAAAATGAAAGTTTCAAATGTAAACCATTTTTGTGGATATCCCAAAATGGCAAAACGTAAACCATTTTGGTGGACGGAGGGAGTAATAAATAGAAGAGATGAAGTATAATAAACAAAATTTATATAAATTGACTAATGTGAACCATTTAATGAAATAAATGATTTTTTTTTCCCAAAAATGGCGGGACGAAATTCCAAGGCCATGAAATATAGAGCTTTATGTTAGTTAGACAATGAAGAGATTTTAAAATAGCTCATTCAACGACTATATTATGGAATATCACTTATAAATAATTCTAAGTCATCCAATTTAAATTTACAAGAAATTCATACTATCAAATCATTGCAAAAAATTATATTCAAGTACCTGAAATCAAAATTATTTTCGTAATGCTTGAGAATTAGAGATAAATTCTCTTTAAGTTTTCAAAGGGAATAGTGAAAAATTATAAAGTTAAAAAAAAAAGAAGGGATAATGGCATGTAGATACATAAACTATCCACGAATTCTAGTATTGTACAGAAATTAAAAATTCTGCCACACAATACACAAACTATCTATTCTTCGCTTTTTTTTGTATCTCGGGCTTATTTTGGTCAAAGTAGTGATGACATAAACCTAAATTAATGACGTGGAAGTCCTCCTAAGCCTGAACGTGGAAGCCGAAATGACATCGTGGACCCGAATTAATGAAACACGGCGTTGTTTAGGCATAGGTGGACTTTCACGTCATTAATTCGGGTCCATGTTATCACTACTTTGACCAAAATAAGTCTGAGGTACAAAAAAACGAAGAATATGTAGTTTATTTATTGTGTGGTAGAATTTTTAGTTCGTTTGCAATACCAAAATTCGTGGATAGTTTATGTATTTATAGACCATTATCCCAAAAAATAATTGGTTTAGATTCGATCTTATGTGTTAAAGACTGTTCATTGTTGGAATTTTGTTTTAGAACTCAAAATATAAAGTTTCACTTTTCTCCTATTTAGTTAAGTATATATTTAAAATTCGTATAAATGTAAACCGCGGATAAATTAATTATCAAATTTTTTATTACACCTTCCGCATATTACGCCTCAAAACTCTAGTTTTATTTTTTGACTTATATCTTTATTCGAGCTCTTAAGTTAAGGAATTGACTTCTTACATCTTAGTCTTTCGAAGATGAGGAATCTTAGAAAGACGATTCAGACCTATAAAGGCTCGGCCTGACATTGAGATCTGGAACCGCCTGCCATTAGAGGTGTTCAAATGAAATGTAATCGACGGAATCTGATCGTAATCGAACTGTAATTAACGGTTTCAAAAACAGTAATCGTTCCCGATGGTTTGGTTCCAAACCGTAACCATGTAGAAAACGGTTCAGTTTCGGTTCCAAATGTTCGGAGTCGTGAACCGATAGTTCTGAATCGTCGATCCTCAATATTTATTTTAATATATTTTTTCTATCCCTAATTCAATTTTATGTTTTTATTATATAAAATCATTATTTATATCTCATATAATTACATTTTCACTTGTAAATTCATAAAAATATATACATTTTCAAGATGGTTCTAAAAGAAACTACGATTCAGAATCGAAACCGGAACCGTAGGTTTGAAATCGAAACCGCCTTGTAGGATTACGGTTGTGAATCGTGAAGCATTATAGTTACGATTTTGAAATAATAGAATTGTGAACCAGTGGTCCAATTATGATTTGAACTGTAACTGTAACTATGAACATATCTACCTGTCGTGGACATTTGTTAATTTGTCTGTAATTGATGTACTAATATTAAGTGATGTCATATAATTAAGGATACGAGTAGGGATGATAAAATTACTCGTGGACCAAGCTACCTGCATGTACCCGACCCTAATGGGACGGGTACGGGTACACAATTTTAGGGTCGGGAGCGGGTACGGGTTCTAAAGCTTATACCAGTCTCGTGTTCGGATCAAGTACGGGTGTATAGGTACTTGCCCCGATAATATTACTCATTTATATTTTTTTTATAATCACAATTGAAAGTTTAGCTAGGATAGTAGAAATTTTGTATCATTTACATTTAAAAATTATGATCTATTATGTGGTGAACTTGTAGCATACTATTATATATTTTAAGACTTCTAGAAGTTTTATGTTTGATTTATAAGTTTTTAATACGCTTGTGTATATGAAAATTTTATTGTTTAACGGGTTACCCACTGGGGACCCCTCCCCCGCCACCTAATACTCGCCCCGACCCCACCCTGATTTAATAACGGGTAATGTGGCGAGTACGAGGATGAAATTATGAAACGGGTATGGGGATGGGAAAGCAAAAAACCCGTCCCGAATCCGCCCAGTTGCCATCCCTAGATATGGGTCGCTATAATTTTTTTTTATTATTATTTTTTATTGAATAAATGTTAAACTGTATACTAATCTATAAATTATAGTTGGAAAGTGAGAATTGATGAATTTTTATTAAAATTTAATTTTGTTTTATTTACATTCATGACATGTCACATCATTCGCGGGCACGTGCACGAGTGATCATTTTTAACTCATATATACAAAAGTGTAATTTATATTTTCAAGTTTATAAGTTGTAATTAATATTACTATAATTCATGTATTGATTATTGTCTAGTTTAATGGTTGCGATTTTGATTATTGAGACATAGCAGTATTAGGGGCGGTTTTCAGACTGTGCGAGGTAGGCGACCACACAGGGCCCCAAAAAATATAGTTCGTATATATATATTTTGAAACATAATCAAATTTAATATCTAGTGCATATGGCAATTCTTAATTACCTTCTTCCCTTGTCTTATAGTCCTGAGATCTACTCCAGGAAGCATGGTTTTTTTCACTCATTACTCTTACTAGATTTCTAAACGTTAACTTTGATTTGAATAATATTTGAAACAATTTAATTGTTTTCCAAATGTAATGATTGCATATAAGATTTTGTAACTGTTGCTTCTTCACTGTTAGGAACCTATTTGATGTTGCTAAAACTGTTAGCTTGATTTTGATGATACTATAGTGTTGAGATGTTTGATTCATTCTGTATGTGTATTATGTGTTATGTGATGTTTATGATTTATAATTTAGTGTTTAGCATAGTTATATATACAATTATATATTCTGATTTCCATGTAGTATATGATATTTATGTTATATTTTTATTTCTTCATATATTATATATTGTGTTATATGTAATCTATATCATTTTCATAAATGTTATATGACATCAACTACTCATTATTGACGTAAATGTATACATTATAGTTAAAAATAAATAATTTAAATAAATTTTTCACGCCTAATAAAATTCATATATGCATATAAATAAATAAGTTCATATAATTTGAGTTTATTTTCATTAATATAAAATATTTAATGATTATATTTTGATACATATTTGATAATTCAATCAAATTAATGAGTTTGGTCGTATATCATTATTGGATATTGAAACTCAACTTCATTATTACTTACGTACTAACTTTTCTATCAATTGATAGATATTTTAAATGTATTTATTATACTTTATGTATTAAATGGTCCATGTTATTTAAAAAATTAATAACATGTTATATATATATATAATATAGGGATAAAAAATTTAAATACTCACTTTAATAAATAAAAGATAAAAAACACATGAGCACGTGATGAAATGTGTGCATTGTAGTTACAAATAAATAATATGAATAAATTATTCACACCTAATAAAATTTATATCTATTTAATTTTTGTAGCAAACACGAGTATGTATATATATATATATATATATATATATATATATATATGAATTCATATAATCTGAGTTTATTTTCATACGTGCTTGGACATGGATGAGTAATTAATGGATAAAGATGTGTAACAAGACATTTATCGATTTTGAGATGAATATGCATACATAAAATTCAAATAAATTTGTTAGGTTTTATAAATATTCAAATATAGTTTATTTTCATTAGTAATATTTATTTATAATATATATTTTATATATTTAAATTTATAACATATATTATTATATGGGTGTAAGACGAAAATTAATTGGTTCACGATTCTGAACATTTAAAACCGAACTGCTTTTTATACAGTTGCAATCTAGAATTTTAATAATCTTTGACGATTTGGTTCTCAGAACCGCCGATACGATTCTTTTGAACATCTCTAATAATAATGAGTATTAGAATCATTTTTACTTTACTTTAGAACGAATATGAGTATATATATTAAATTCAAATATATTTGAAAAAAATATTAAGTTGTTAGTATGAGTCTACTAATAGACAAGTTTACGAGTATTTAATATTTATGATATATATATATATAGGGAAGGGTTCGGGTATAAAGTGTTAAATTGGTGTAAAATAGGAAATCATCCGAGCCATTAAATCAACTCAATCCGGCGGCCATGATTAAAGGGAAAAACGCGCCTAAATCATATTCAATTCGCGTGCCACTACAAAAAAAAGCCCTTCTGGCGACGGAAAAATCTGTCGTTAGGAGAAGAAATCCGTCGTCCCGGAGGGCTAGCGACGGACTGGCGACGGATTTTTTCCGTCTGTATTTTGTTCGTCGTTAGCTCCTCGGACGACGGAAAATACAGTCCGTCGTTAGCTAACGATGGACTAACGACGGATAAAATCCGTCGTCAGAGTCTACCGGAGGACGTTGACGGCGCCGGAAAGCTAACGACGGATTAAATCCGTCGTTAGTGGCGACGGACTGCAGTCCGTCGCCAAACAGCGTTGACAGTTGACCTAGCGACGGACTGCAGTCCGTCGCCAGGAATTTTTTTTTTATTTTAATAAATAATTTTTTTTTATTATTCATTACCTAAAACGTGTCATAACAAACAATACAAACATAATCCAACATTGAACAATAATTTAAAATTGAACCAATCAAATGAAATTCAAAATGAACGCGGATTTCATATAATGAATAAAATAATTAATTGTAACAGTAACATCCCACGACAAACCATAAAATAAAATAATAGTAAAGTGTATCAGTATCATCTAAGAATCGTAGTCATCATCAAGAGGAAACTGGGGAGGGGCATCAGACGGGGGAGGCTGATAAGAGGGAAAGAAGGGTGCACTACCTCCTCCCTGCTGAGACTGCATCCAGCGCATTATCTCGGCATGCTGAGACTGCATGAGCGCCATCTTCTCAGCCAATCTCTGCTGCTGAGCAAGGTACTCACGGCGCTCGCGATCCTGCTCCTCGACTCGGCGCCGCAGCTCCTCAACCTCGTCTCTGGATGCGCGTGATGTGGACGAGGATCCCCCGAATCTGGATGCTCTCAAGGCCTTCGCCACGCCTCCCGTGCCGAACATCCTCTTCTTCTTGTCCGGGCCGCCAAGAACCTCCAGATACAGCTCGTTGATGTCGACTGCATCGTGGTCCCCCTCGGGTAGCTGGGCCCGCTCCTCGTCAGCACGGCGAAACACCTCAGTCTGCATGCATGCAAACGAGAAATGAACATTTGTTAGTATACATATTATAAAGAGGGACAAATCTAATACATATATATATATTAGATTTAAATTAAAACTTACCGCTATCGCCTCAGATTTCGGATCGGTGTATGTCCCGTCCGCGTATCGATGCTCATCCAGAAAGGAGTCGAACATGCACGAAATCGGAGCTACTCCCCGCTCACGACCCTATGCATCAGATCACAATGGAGTTGTGTCATTGAAACATGTGTATATGAATTAAAATTGTACCACATAATTATAATTATTATTTAAAGTATATTATTACCTTTTCCTCAGCTCGTTGCATGACCGACTTGGACCCTCCCCTATACTTGATAGGACCAGTACCCGGTCCCTGAGGCTCAGACAACCGGTTGCGCCTCGCTGCCTGGGATTTGGCCACAACATCATCCCGGGACCAGTAAGCAAGCCAACCCATCCACACATCATCAGTCCACCACCCAGGCTTCCCACCTCTGGGTGGCGGATCATTCCTCCTCCTCTTAATCCCGCAGATATAATTCTTATATCTCTCCCGAATCTTATTATACCATAGCTCCCGAATCTTGGCATCGAGTGCCGGTTCCCAAGTAAATTTTTTCTAGCATTGAAAATGTATGTTAGAAATTGTAGTTATAAGTTATAATTAAGAATGAATTTGAAAGTTATAGTAAATTTTTGAACCTTAAACTCCTCCCAATATCGCTGTCTCACGTCCTCAGGCGTGAGCTTCCAACTGTAGCCAGTCGGGTTGGGAACTATCTTAAATAGTTCCCAAATGTAATCTGCCGGGTCGGCATGCGGGTAAAATCCCCTGCATAAGTAATTTTAGATTGATTTATGTTAGATTTTTGAATAACTAATTAAATAATTGTCAAAATTGAAGATGTGATTGCATTTACGTACCCCAGCTCACTCACAGAGAGAACACAGTCGCCTGTGGGTCTACGCTCTCTCTGACCATCAGAGTCAGAGCCAGATGACGGACCGCCTATCTGTATGCCACCAATATGGTGGCTCAGACCGCCGATCCTGGACTCATATCCAGACGATGAGCCCGGGGAACTACCCCGTCCAAGGGAGAGCTGTGATCGGCGTGAACCCATACCACGAGAAGTCCCCACATCCTCTCGCCGACTGTAAGACATCTATTATGTTGAAAATAAATAGGTAAATAAGATTCATGATAGAAGGTTTATATTGAACATATAATTACAAGTTACATTTATAATTAATAATGTAATATTTGAATGTGTTAAGTTTCCTACACAAAGTGTTAATCTTCGTCCTCTTCATCGTTATCATTTTCATCTTCCTCATTCTCATCTTCATAGTCATCCTCCTCATCTTCATCTTCTTCTTCGTCATCTGATGCTTCATCCTCTTGATATTCATCATCCTCGTCATCTTCTTCTTCTGTTTCAAGGACATTATCAGAGTCCACGTGGTCATCATCATCTTCAATTTCTACATGTTCACCGTCTCGGGCAACTTGTGTAATATCATCTACATCAACAGTAGTTACCACATGAGCGTCATCATCCTCCTGAAACGGTGACTCCAACGTAGACACATCCGCTCGAGACTCATCGATAGTGGCCCTTGCCTTTATAGAACAAGCTTCCCACCATTCTCTACACTGTTGGTTCATACTTGGATATGAACAGTAATACACTTGTGTAGCTTGAATGGCTAATACAAATGGTTCATATTTTCTAAGTCTGCGCGTATGATTTACAGACACTAATTTGAACTGTGTATCAACCCTTGTACCGGCCGGAGAGGTGTCGAACCAGTCACACTTGAAGAGAACGACCTTCTTATTGTGTAATCCTGGGTATGTGAGCTTGCACACTTCGACTAATTGTCCATAAAAATTCGTCTGACTCGAGTCCCCATAGTTACCCGCTTTTATGCACACACCACTACTCATAGTTGCTTTGTGAGTTCCATGTGATATCGTGTAAAATTTGTAACCATTCACCAAATAACCATGATATGATGTAATCATTGGTGAAGGTCCACGTGCAATGTCCCACATAACAGGATCAGTTACACAATTTTGTACCTACATCACACACAAGTTTATACTTATCAAGTTATGGAATTGTATGTCCCTTATATAGTACTTAATTAAATAATTTCAAGTATCTTAGTGAAAATTTGACTCACATAGGAGCAAAACCATTCAGGGAATTCTGTAGACATTTTCTTGTCAATGTCCATGTCAGTTATCCATGGATTTGAGTGTCTGAGATGTGATTCGTATTCCCTTCATAGAAAAGAACATATTAGTTGATAAAAACCACACATTGCATTAAATAGTCTTATAATATGATTTGTAAAAGATTACTTGATATATGGATCGATCTCCACGCAATTATGGAGTACATATAGATGCGCAGCTCTATATTCCCTTGGATCCAACGATCTTTTCGTTATTTTTCCAAAACCAGTTCCGACAAGTTTGAATACAGAAGGCAAGTCTGATTGATCTTCTACCCCACTAGTAGAACATCCTCCAACATAGTTGCGAGGCACCTCTCTATGTTTCGTACTTACATGATCCTCAAAATAATAGGAACATAAAGCAGTGGCTTCCTCCACTAAGTATGCATTACATATCGATCCCTCAACGCTTGATTTGTTCTTCACATTATTTTTCAGCTTTCTTAAATATCTGTATTGAAAGCATTCATTTAGAAAGCATGAAACAATAGTTAAAATTCAGGAAATATTAAACACAATTGATTCAGTTTGATAAAGTATCTCTCAAATGGGTACATCCATCGATATTGGACTGGTCCTCCATCTCTTGCCTCGTCGGCTAGATGGATAGGCAAATGTTCCATTGAGTCAAAGAAGCTTGGTGGAAATATTCGTTCAAGCTTACACAAAATCAGTGGGATGTTATTGTTAAGTGTCTCCATGTCGTCACTCTTTATGTTTCGTGATGTCAAATCACGAAAGAATAGACACAACTCAGTTATGGACTTCCAAACAGCTTGTGGGAGTAGTTCTCGAAATGCAATGGGTAGTATGCGCTGCATGAAAACGTGACAGTCGTGGCTCTTCATCCCAAACATCTTAAGTTTACTCATGTCTACACATCTACCCATATTTGAGACGTAACCGTCAGGAAACTTAAGGGACTTTTCTCTCCTTTTTGTCAAGTGTATAGCATGCCTTAGGATATTTATTAGTGTACTGGTCACGCATCAGCTGGGGTCTATGACAATAGAGGTTGAGTTCCTCCCTCGACTTTGTCGTGTCTTTTGTCTTGCCTTGGACATTCATAACAGTATTGAAAATGTTGTCAAACACATTCTTTTCAATATGCATAACATCTAAATTGTGTCGAATGAGCAGAGAACTCCAATACGGAAGGTCCCAAAAGATGCTATTTTTTCGCCATCCAGTGGTAACTTGTCTTAAGATGTGCTTGTTATTATCATCATAATCTTCGGTTACCTTTACTAGTCCCAAATCTTCAATCTGATAAAGTATCTCTTCCCCTGATCTCCTCTCCGGAGGATCATCTGCAACAATCTTATTCTTTCTAAAGGCCCTCCTATTCCTCCTGAACTGGTGATCGTAAGGTAGGAACTTGCGATGTGTATCAAACCATGACTGCTTCCGGCTATGTGTTAAGGAGAATGCTTCTGTTTGTTCCATGCATCGAGGACAAGCTAATCTTCCGGCTGTACTCCAACCAGACAACATCGAGTACGCCGGAAAATCACTAATGGTCCACATCAATGCTGCGTGCATCTGGAAGTTTTTTCTTCTTGAAACGTCATAAGTATGGGCACCGACTGTCCACAATTGATTGAGTTCAGATATAAGTGGCTGTAGGTAAACATCTATCTTATCTTTTGGATTTCGGGGACCAGGAACAAGCACTGTGAGAAACATGTGTTGTTCTTTCATGCACAACCACGGAGGTAAGTTGTAAGGAGTAAGGATAACAGGCTAGGATGAGTACTGTTGTCCCGATAGCCCGTACGGTTGAAAACCATCTGTTGACAGTCCTAATCGTATATTCCGTGGCTCCGCTGCAAAACCCGGGTAAGTCACATTAAAGTGCTTCCACGCCGGCGAATCTGCAGGATGGCGCATAACACCATCATCAGCTGAGGTTGAATGCCAGATCATGTCGCCGGCCGTAGCTTTAGATGCATACAACCTTTGTAAACGAGGTGTTAAAGGGAAGTAGTACATCTTCTTAAAGGACACTTGTTTACGTCCCCGACTCCTATCTTTGTATCGGCTTTCATTGCAAAATTTGCAATTCACAAGATGGGAATCCCCCTCCCAATAGATCATGCAATGATTCCTACACGAATCTATCTTTTCTACAGGTAAACCCATTGCCCGTAGCAATTTCTGTGTGCTGTAGTAATTCATGGGCACTTTGTGGTGATCTGGGAATGCCTCATTCAATAACACACACAACTCGTTGAAATATTTTTGTGGCATCCCAGAATGGGCCTTCAAAGTCATCAGACGAGCCACAAAAGACAACTGAGTGTGGTTCTTACACCCAGGGTATAACTCTTGATCGGCAGCGTCCAACAACTCATACAACAACTTTGCTGTAGCGTTTGGATCTTCCTCTGTGTCTGGGTTGTTGAAAGAGGGACCCCCGAGATCATGAACCATCGCTTGGTATGTCCCGTACTCTTCCTCGGGTTCTACATCAATTCCGGCACGTGTTTCTTGAGCATATGAAGGTATTTCATTTTCACCATGAAACCTCCAGATCTCGTAACCCCGTGTAAAACCCTTTTTAGCCAGATGAAGATGTACAACATCTGTACTTCTAAAGTATATATTCTTACACTTCAAACACGGACACTTGATTTTTTCTCCATCCATTAACTGAGGCTGACTACTTGCAAATCTTAAGAACTCGTCAAGCCCAGCAAGGAAGTGCGGATTAAATCCCCCGTTCGGAAGTAAACGCAGATACATCCAATCTCGACTCATTTTTATAACCCTGACTGTTAATAAGTACTATTGAAATACAGAAACAAAGTTTAATAAGTTACGGAGAGGGCAAGACTATTAGTGATCTATTAAATTACACAGATAATAAGGACATAAAGAATTACTTTTTGTGATAATGAAAGGAGATTGTTTTATATGTGAGTTGAATATGGAAGTTGAATAGAGCTGAATGGAGAATTTAAATCATTTGGAGTTGAATAGAGAAATTTAATTGTTTGGAGTTCAATAGAGGGCGAGACAGTATTTGCCAATTATTTGGACTTGAATAGATGGAGTGAATATTCTTACGATGATATTTAATGTTTTGTACATCATTGATTTGAATTTTATGAATTATATATTGATGCTTATTCAGTTTGATGCAAAGCATTAGGATCCTTTGAGATATTTGGGTCATTAGGGTTATATGTAGAATCAAGATTTTTATATGCGATTTTTTAAACTATTTTAGCTAATTGTAGCAAATATAACCAAATCATCTCATTAATACCCTGTGTGAAGGTATAACAAGTCAGCTAATGTCATCAAACTGTCCCGAATTGCATGTCATATATCATCAAATCATAACAATATATATATCAAAATATAACGAGGTCCATACAACACAAATACAATTGTTGGGAGAAGATCCTTAAGACGTAATCAAAATCTATCCCAATGGGAGAAGATCCTTAAGAAATTAATTACGTCTATCCCAATGTCATATATATACGCAAATCGTTATACTAAATTACCAAAATTAAATAATTTAAAACAATATATAATTTAAACTAAATTAAATTAACAACATAAACAATTAATTAAAATTATAACTAATTAAGAAATTAGACATCAATTAAATATAAACAAAGTATTCAATTATTAAATGCAACAATTATTATAATAAATTATTCTAAATTAGTCTAAATTGCACAATTATTATACGCAACAATTAATTATTAATCTAAATCAAGATAATTAATAATGCTAAACAATTTCACCTAAACAAGTATTAAGATAAATTTAATTAAGATAAATAATTAAACATAATTAATCTTATTAATTAATTAAACATAATTTAATTAAACATAATTAAATTACCTTTCACCAGAGGTGGCGGCGCCGGAGCGGCAGAAGGCGGCTCCGAAATCCTGAGGGATGAGTCGGGAGGCGGCACGCGTAATTTACAAAATCCTAATTAATTCAAAAAACCAAATTAATTAAATTATGACATAAATTAAACAAATTATCACTAATCTAATTAATTAAATTATGACATAAATTAAACAAATTAGCACTAATCTAATTAATTAATAAAAACATTCAATTAATTAAACCTAAACTTACACAAATTAAAATTATTAACACTAATTAAACTAATTTCACAAATTATAATTATATATTAACACTTACAACAAATTAGAGAATTAAACTAATTTCACTAATTAAATTAACTTAACAATTAATTAGACAAATTCATAATTACTAATTTATTATTATCAATTACAACAAAATAGACCATTAACAATTTAATTAACATAATAATTAACAATAATTAGCAAAAAATTACAAAAAACCAAAAAAATTACTTACCTGTTGCAGCGGCGTCGGCTGGGGCGGCGGCAGCGGCGCGGAGGGGCGGCGACGGCGTTTAGTGGCTGGAGGAGTCTGGAATCGACCAAGGATGGCTCAGGTCGTCGGCGGTGGCGCAGAGACGGCGACAGTGGGCGGCAGAAGCTTGGGGGGGGGGGGAATGAAAAATAGGTGAGGAATTGATTAGAAGGAGTGATAGGGATGAAAATAGGGTAGAAAACTTACCTTTTCGCCGGTGGAGGAGTGAAATCACCGGTGGGGGAGGGAATACGCCTAGGGAGAGTAAATTTGTGTTCTGTTCTGTGAAAGAGGAGAAGTCCCGTAATATAGGGTGGGACGACGGACTGGACGACGGACCAGTCCGTCGTCAGGATTAAATTTAATTAAAAAAAAAAAATATAACGACGGACTAACGACGGAAATGTATAACGACGGACATTTCCATCGTCAAGTCCGTCGCTAGATATGGCGCCAACTTTCGCGCTAAAAATTTGGTCGCCAGTCCGTCGTTAGCACTATTCGTTGATTTCCGTCGTTAGTCCGTCGCGAACTGACGACGGATTGTTAATCCGTCGCCAGTTCCGTCGCCTGTTGCATGTTTTTTTGTAGTGTGCATTGTACACTTATAATGCATATAGGTTATTTTGGTAAAAATCAAAAGGGGTTATGCATAATAAAGGAAATAATCAATGATCCCTATATTCTAGCAACTGCAATAGGCAGTTTCCTTTATACGCAAACTCAACACAATCTCTGCCATTTTTTCGAAACAAGAAACCATCCTCCCGCTCCAGACACTGCACATCGTCGAAATTATGAAGAGAGGTCGACGAACTGCCTTAGTGGACGACGACGAAGAAGATTTTCAAAGTCCACCCAGACCCACTCAAGAAAGGATGCAAGAACAGAGGGCGACAAGAAGATTGATATCTACTACTGAAGGTTTGTTCACTTTAATCTTTATTTGTTTTTCCACAAAAACACTAAGAACAGTGCTCTTTTTGAAAAAAATGGTTACTTTATGCTTTATATTGTATTTTGCACCGTGAATGTTATTATTGTCAATTTCTATTGTCAAAAATTGATATTCGGTACGACGAACTAGGGTTTATAGTGATTGGAACTTTTTTCTGAAATAAGTCAGTCATTTGGTTTGTTAATATTATTTTTGGTGTCTGGTAATCCCATTTTAGTTTGTTGATTTTGATTAGGTATGCTGTTATGAACACAATGCATTATCAAAAATATCACAATACATTTATTAATGGACAGATTCTGATGCAAGCTCGTAATTGTGGTAAACAAACTAAGGTTTGTACAAATTCGTATTTGTTTGTGAACTTATTTAATGATTTGTATTGTTAATATGTTATTTATATATTTTTTTGACAAAACCAGATTGTTTTGTTGATTTAGATTTTGATATGTTAGTTTAACACAATGCATTATACAACATAAGCGGATGCATTGATTCTTGTTATACCACAATTACTTTATATGTTATGAATTGCTAATTGATGTTGTTAGTGAACGACAATATCCATTAGTTTGTTCACATGTTATGATATTTATCTTTTTCTATTTAGGCTTCAATTGTGGATAGTTATTTTCCAACTACTTTATATGCTTCCGGTTGATACGTCTATCAGTACGGATTGTGGTATCTACCTAATGCGCCATATGGAAGCGTACATGGGGCGCACAAAAAAGAAATGGTCGTGTGGATTGTCCAAGAGATCGAAGAAGCAACTGAAGATGCTTAGATTAAGGTACTGTGCATCAATTGTTGGATGGGAGCACAACGAGTACATAGATGCAAATCTCACATAGGTGAACGAGTTCTTTCAACTCATGAGTTCAAACCCGAATTTCAGCATTGACAAGCAACTGAAATTAGTTTGATATTTGTACAATTAGATGAAATGGTGTCGTATTAAGTATGGTTTTTTAATCGTTGATGTTCAAAACAAGTAATGTAGTTCATAACATTTAACCTATTAACAATTATCTATGTTTAGTTTTGATGCATCATAAGATTCTACACTTTGACCTTCTTGCTACTTATAATAACAGACATATCTAATTTTGCGTATATATCATTTATCAATTTTATTTAATCAATGAATTTTGTTAAATTCGTGATATTCACAAATCACATATGATTTTGTATGTTAAATGAATTGTTATTTTGTTAAAAAAAAGCATTCATTACTACATCTGTATGCATTATAATATCGTATACTCCAAATTACATGTTACTTGAGTATACAATACATATGTATACGATGTGTAATGCATATTATTGATGAATTTGATGCATATATATTATGTATTATGGTTTGTCAGAGTGAGAACTTTAAAGCAATTAAATGTTCATTAATATGCAGTGTATACTTAGCTGGTGCATAAAAAACATATCAATGTAAAAAAAAAATCTAAATACATATAACAAGCCATAAACTGCTATACATCATAAAAATAAAAATTACTTATTAAAATAAACATCCAACGTCAGTAAAACTAAGATAAAGTGTGTCAAACGTCTTTTGCTCCCAATTCGCGTATCTTATCACAATTTCTCGAGTCATGGTGTGCCATCTGCTTACAATTACCACATCTCCTTTTCGGCTTGCTTGCTTTAAGTATTGCTTTCTCCTTTCTTGATTTAAGCCTACTCCCACTTCCTTTGGTCTTGACGGGGTCTGGTGGATGTACATCAACCATATGGGGAACATTAGCTCCGTTGTACCTCTCAAAAATGTTTGGTTTTCCAACGTACATTGTAGTTTTTGGAATCCTACTTTCATACTTTTCTCTGAGCATTTGTAAATCATGGGCAACTTCAACCATCAAATCATCCGAACCTTGAACATTACCAATCATCGAATAGAAATCGGAGAAAATATCTTTCTGAATAGACATGTTTCCCCTATTCATACCTATTCCACATGACATGCTTTGCTTCTATTGGATGCATGCGAATTTTGTCCATCTCTGCACAATATACTGATCAGAAATCTTATTAATCTTCATGTTCTTCAATACAACCAACACATGACGACACATAAGACATTGACGAACAAAACGTTTACAGGAGCAACTTGTATCCAGGCTTTCAAACTCATGAACAACATGGAATAAACCATATTTATGATCATCCACCTCATGAACATTACCTCCTGCTGTTTCAATGATGCTGCGAATCGAACAGGAATTCATGGCATAATGAATTTGCCTCTGTAGGTCGTAAAAGATCTTGTGTGTATAAATAGATGCTCCATGCTTTTCCAAATCTCATTTTGTCTTGCACTCCGGAAACGATGATTTATCCTGACTACTCAACCGATCATGCGCATTACATTGTGCATCAATTGCATTACTAAAATGCATAAAGAATTCAACAAGGTTTGAACCTTTATTCAAGTACTTGCGAAAAAAACTGGTCTCAATTTGAGACATTGAAGTTGTACGGAACGAACCACTCATTGATGCATCACGGAAATAAGCCGGTACCCAATGACTACGTAGATAGAACATGTGTTTGAACCACTGGTCATCCAATAATTCAAACTCCTCTAATACTGAATAACACCAGTGTTCAAACTCTGACGGCTCGATGTGTTCACACCATAAAATTTTTTTAAACTTCTTAGTGAAATCATCATTCTCTTTCAAGCTCTTCAAATTTTATCTGCAACTTTGCACATTATATGCCACATGCAAAAACGGTGTATGGTGCGTAGGAGAACACGTTCCACAACAATCTTGATTGTTGGATCTTGGTCGGTAATTAATATACTGGGGTTTGCACCCATACATTCTTGGAACATGTTAAATACCCATGAATACGATTCTACATCCTCCGAATTAAGTAACGCTGCTGAGAATGTTACACACTTCCCATGGTTGTCTTTTCCAGTGAATGGAGCAAAAATCATGTTGTACCTGTAAGATATAAAACGATACATATTAATGACTTATATGATGCACTGTTGTAATATGTACAATGCATTATATTAAATCAGAAACAATATAAAATTGTTGTAAACATACTTATTAGTACAATATGTTGCATCGAAAGATACAACATCGCCAAACGCATTGAAATTGCTTTTAGCATGCTCGTCTGCCCAAAACAAACCTGTAAGCTTCTCACTTCCATCCACAGAATATTCAAATGTGAAACCGGGCACACCTCCTTTTGCTTGTGCATTTTATCCAGAATGATCTGAGTATCGACACCAATAACAAAAGCACAAAGATCACGCTTGAAAATTTTAAAATCCGACAAGTTGCACCCAACATCGTCATAATTACCAACCAACTCTCTAAAAAGACGGAAAGAATGCATAGGTCCTATATTCACCATTACACAATTTAATATAAAATTATGATGGCCAATATCAAACTTTTTGTGCATCTTCATAAACCTTTTGTATTCAGTAGACTGATCATGATTATGTGCCTGCACAAAAGCTTTAACACGTTAACCATCCGCACCATTCAGAACGAGTATAACTCTTGCCCTGCAATTTGTACGACTAGACAATCTACGTCTTTTCCTATCATTTTCGTCTAAACGGTCAACATTCTTTAAACCTTCACGATTGCACAACACGTATCTGAAAATAATTGTACAATCTTTAGCTCTTGTCATGGTACCATGCCGTATGTCAAACCCACAAATTGTAGCATACTTTTTATAAAACTGAATACCATCTTCTAATTTTGAAAAAACTTGACCTACTTCAGGTCTCAAGTGATCCTCACACTTAGGTATATAAATATCTCCATCTGAATTATAAGAATCTTCTGTACCTTAAAAACAATAATGAAAAACATACATAAGAACACATTCAAACCTTATAGACAATACAAATGATGTATTAAGTATGTTAACAATGCATTTTTTATTTCAAACCAATGCATTTCCATATACATTTGTAACTCAAATACATGCATATTCTAAGCAATTAAATTACTATTGCAACAATGCATATTGAAAAGTACATTTATGAATTTTGTTACATTATACTATGCATTAATCATATAAACATAATTCGTTATATAATTAATTCACGTCAATTAATTACATATTATGGCCTTATCATGAAAACGTATAACCTATCAAAAAATATTATGATATTTATGAACAAATAAATACCACAAAAATCGAATAATAAATTTTATCGTTTACTATGCATACTAAAACGTCAATTAACTGTTATGAATTAAATATAAAAAACGATTAAAAAATTGTACCGTTTAATGTGCATACAACAAAACGACAATGCATATCCTTCTACTGATGATGCATAATATCGAATATAATAATTCACAACGCATAACCTGCTACTCGTAATTAACAAAGCAAACAAACCTTCAACTTGTTCTTCTGACATATTCATCGACTGGAAAACGAAAATAAGGCAAAACTGGAATTCGTTTTATTTCAAATCTCAGAAAAAAAAAAAAAACCAGAACACCATCGACGTTAATTCATATAATTAATTCTCTAATCTAAGAATTATGGAAAGTAACTAATCACCCTACTTAATTCACGTCAGTTTTTTCATACTCCCTTAAATTTCTCACAACTTGCAACAATTAAACTCACGTTTACTCTCTCTCATAAAATAAAATTACTTAATTGTCTTTATCTTTAAGTAAATAACCGCTTAACATCTATGAAATATAATTAAATTAATGAATTATTCTAACCGTCCGATCAAACAGATTAATGGCTACTCTTATACATTCTATAAAATATTAATCCAGTCGAATTTCGACGGACAACAATCTAAAATATATATATATATATATGGGTGGTTTCAGGTAAAAAGAGGGTAAATGGTAGGAAATAAGAATTGATCTGAACCGTCTATTTGAATTGATCTAATGACTATAATTAATTCCTAATTTTTTGTTATAGACGTGTTGCATTGTCAATATACAATGCAAAAGGGAAAATTCATACATATCTTATTGGGCGGATTTGGTGGGATATTTAAATTGATGTGAATCCCATAAATTATGCAACTGCATAAGGAAAGAGAAAATGGTCGTGTGTTTATTGTTGCACTGTATATTCACATATTTTGCATTAGACATATATGTAGTGTTGCATTATATAGTTACATGATTTGCATTAACATTTAATTTTAGTAGTTGGAGAAATTTACGGGATATGATAATCTTCCAAAATATTTGAAAATTCTCTTTAATTTCGAATTACGAGAATTTTAATTGGGAAAAGCAATCGGAAACCGCATGCAATACCGATTTATGTGGTTTTCATTCCAATCAAACATTTGATGCATTACGCTATATTTATTGATGCATTGCAGTATGTACAAATTATAACTTCGTTGGGACTGAATTTTAATTTAAATGATAATGTAGTTTACATGTATATCAATGCAATTTACATGTATGTGTGATGCAACATAGTATTATTAAACGGTACAAAGATGAAATAACATTACAATTTATATGTATATGACAATGCAATCTACATGTATGTACAACTCAAAGAGAGCAGGAGCAAGCAATTTTACAATAATATTTTGCAAACGATGGAAAGCCACCGCTGCCGCTCCCGATGATGAGGACCTCTCCTACACCTCCGAATTTAAATCGCCGCCTCATTTCATCCTCGTTGACATCGTGGGTCCAGGCCGGCGCCACCATCGAAAAATTCTATTATAGAATAAGACTCGCGTTTTACTCACAGGCATCTGCACCAACTTGGGCGTCGTCGAGGAGGTCGGCGGTTGACTCTGCGGCCTATACACACGCCGCCTCCACCACCACCTTCGAGTCCGCCATGAGCGAGGAAGATGGAGAGAAATTAGTAAATTCATTAAAGATATGATTTTTCTCTCTCATATTTAAAAGTACTTGTTTACCCTTTTGATCTTAATTATAGAATATTTTAATAATTAAAAATTCAAAAATTAGTAATTAATTTTGGGCCGTTAGATCATAAAAATGAATGGTAAAGATTCCTTCCTATTTCCTATTCAAAAACCACTTTTTATATGATTTACATCATATATATATATATATATATATATATATATATATATATTTATTGATTAGGGTGGTCCATGATGTAATAATTATTTTATTTTATGGTAATATACATTATTAAATAAAGTGCGATACGATAATGAGATATAGAGTCAGAACAAAATACACCTAATATATAGCAATACTATACTATACTACGTTTGATTTGAAAAATTAATTTATTAAACGATAATAATTAACAAATAAAATTTTCATTTCTTATTTCTACTTGAGAAGTTCACCATTCTTAATAATTTCTTCTTATCTTTTAAATAAGTGATCATTTTAATCGCTTCAATTCTCTAATGATTTATAGGTAAAAATAAGAATTGGTGAAATTATTAAAAAAAGAGATAAAAAATAAGAACGATATATAAGATATATAATCTTGTTCTCTCTTTTTTTTCTTTCTATTTTCTAAAGCTTGAAAGTGGCAATAAAAGAAAAGTGGTGGTGGTCGCCATGATAGGTCTCATTTTATACAATAATTTATAGCTAGGGATTTAATTTGTGTAACCTACAAAAACATGGGTTTATTTATTCTTTGCTGCTTTGTCTACATTATATATATTAAAGATAAGATTTGCATATTTTGTAACTCTATATATATTTATAAATATTATATTACATCATCCGATTTCTACTATTATATTGTAGACAGTATATCCTTTTCTATTTAATGGCTCCTAATTAATTAAATTGACCTAAAGGCCAAAACTACTGTTGCTCATATAAGCACGTTTTCACTTGTTTAAACAGTGAAGTCCCACTCAAAATAAGAATCCCATTTTTATCCAACATATATATAATATATCTGTTCAAATATTTTTACAATTTTTTTGTCAGTATCAATTTTAGTAGTACGATATATATTTGAAAAGACTAATGCATGAAAAAAAAGCCAAGTAACAAGGAGAAGATAAATATATATATTGAAGGCATTCCTGCTTTGTAAATTGATTGATGCATGATTCAATTGTACTAACTAACCGCTGCATGCATTAGTGGCATATCGACTCATTCATGTCTGAAACAAGATTTTCTTTTTCAATATCAAAAGATTGAAAGATTCATTTCAATAATTGAATTCAACTATATATATATATATATATATATATATATATATATATTTACATTATGAACATCGAATAATTAATGGTAAAATGTCTCCTCAAGACCCCTTTTTTTTATATTACTAGTATTAATTTATTAATACAAAAATGCACCATCTATTTTATGATCAAGAAAATGAAATATCAAAGTAGTTTATTCTCTTCATTTATAGATAGTGAAAATCTTTATAGTGCTAGTTTATCTCCTTCAAATGATTTCCCTCAATTTATGTTCAAGAAAATGAAATCTCTAGTATTTTTGTTGATCGAATTGGTGTTGATTCTTTCGATTGCTACTAAAAATGTGGAGAGTGTGTTTTTTAGAATGATTTATGTAAAAAATAAGTTGTGAAATAGCATGAGTGATCAATTTTAAAATGATTATTTGGTCACTTTTATTGAGAGAGATGTGTTTCTACAATTTTCTGACGAGAATGTTGCCAAACGCTTTCACCAAATGAAGACTCATCGAATAATAAATTAGTTACGTAATTTATTTTTTTGTATTCGACATTGTATAACTTTAAAATTGAACAATATTTCATAATGTATTAGTTTTAATGTTAATTTTTTTAAGCTTATAGTTTGTATTATTATATATTTTTCGCACCCCCAACTTAAAATTTATGGCTAGGCCACTGTGTGCATGTGCATGTCACACCCAAATTACATAAGTACTATATACTAACTAAAGTAGGAATGAAGTGTCCCACTTCCACATTAGTAAAAGTAGAGACACGATTTAAAAGTACACATACACGTTTGTTAAAACGAAACACTATAGACTGAACTTCAGAGCATTGCAACATGTATACACATTGTTAGAGTGTAACGCTTTTCCTCTATATATACCTTATATAGCTAGTGCTTTCATTCACACACATCAACCTCAAATCAAAGCTAAAAAATAACAACAAAACAAGAAAGAAAAGAAAAGAAAAGAAAAATGGGGAAATCACATACATTTTTGAACGCATTAGAGAAAAATAAGGCTTGCCTAGGAATGATCATGGTACAACTTGCTTATGCAGGCATGTCTATGTTCTCTAAAGTAGCCATGGATAAAGGCATGAGCCCTTATATCTTCGTCGTTTATCGACAGGCATTCGCCACCCTCACCTTAGCTCCTTTCGCTTTCTTCCTCGACAGGTTTATTCCATTCACTTCTATTCATTTATTTTAATACTACTTGCTAATTAAACTTAGCTCATATGTTAATTCTTGATTTGTTTTTTTTTTTTAATTAGGAAGAGCGATGATCATCCCTTGTCGTATAGCCTGATATTGAAGCTTTTCTTGATTTCTTTCTTTGGGTATGAAGCCTTGAATCAATGTTTCACAACATGATTGAACTGTTCACTTTTTTTTTTTTCTTATTTAAGATAGTGACATTAAATTTTGTTTTGATTAGGATAACATTGAGTTCGAATTTGTACTCATATGCAATAAACTACGTCTCTGCAACGTTTGCTTCTGCGAGCATCAACACAATTCCAGCTCTCACCTTTCTCATTGCCGTTATATTTAGGTATATACTTATAAGCTATATCAAAATAAATTGTTTAGATTTTATAATGATTCATAATTTTATTAAATACTTATTTTAATGAATTTTGATATATCAGAATGGAGACATTTTCCATTAGAAATTCCGGTGGGATCATGAAATTTGTTGGTTCGGCGGTGAGCCTATCGGGAGCGATGGTGTTCGCCTTCGTAAAAGGGCCTCCGGTGAGGCTGATCAAATGGTCTAATCCGACCGTAGAGATTGATTATGTGATGCCGAATGAGAAATGGATGCAGGGTTGCCTACTTATGCTTGCAGCCAACTTTATTTGGGCTTTATGGCTTGTCATGCAGGTATATTATATAATTTCTCTCCCTAGGGTTATAATTTATTAGTTAGGGTTATGACTAAGCAAGTGTTTGAACACATACTAATTAACTTTATATCCTGTCCCTCTTCGCTTTCCTGCTAGTCTTCAATACGAGAAAGAAAACTCAGCGAATAACAACGTACTCAAAGGTCGAGTCAATTCCAATCATTATAACCAAAGCTAGTAGCACAACTCACCCAAAAGAACAAGAAATAATTTCTTGTTCAGAATAATCACTTTTTAGACACCTTTTCAAGTTCAGAATCTATCGAAAGCTTCCCATAAATAGAGTTTAAAATTAAAACTTATATTTTCTTTCCTATCCTCGACCTTGCAACTAAGCCTTAAGGTCTATCGACTTGGGATTCATGTTAATGTTGGCTAATTTTCCTTTTTCAGTCGTTAGACTAAAGTTGATTTTTTTCCATTATAAATAGCAAAAAATGACCCTACCAATTTTTTTTTCATCATTCCTTAATTTACGGACGTACTAATCAAAAGAAACAAGATAGCCAACAATAGAGGAAAAAAGAGAGTACTATATGCAAAATTGCCTTGTTTTTGAAATTAGGGTTTACATCACCTTAATTAATTAGTTAGGGTTAGCGACTGAACTTTGATGTTGTTGTTCTTTTGTTATTTGATTATTACTTCTTTTGATTGAATATGAATGTGATAGGCGTCATTGGTGAAGCAATATCCAGCAAAGTTTAGACTGGCAATGTTACAGTGCTTTTTTGGTTGCACACAGTCATCGATATGGGCAATGAGTATGGAGAGGGACATTTCATCGTGGCGACTCAATTGGGATATCAATCTTTTCTCTGTCGCTTATTGTGTATGTCTTCATAAACCACCACACTTGCTTGCTTATCTTTTTCTTTACTTACTTTCAACTCTATAATCATTTTTTTAAATATCGGATCCTTCACCCTTCAACTACTACTTATGTTACGTTTTGTGGGACATAGAATCTCATCCGACAAAAAAAATTATCCATTTTATTTTTTCCTCCTTCAAAATTTACACGAGAGTGCCGAAAAGGTATTATAAAGTAAATACATAAATTAAATTACATGTTTGTTGTAGTAACCCATTATAGAGAAAGTATACGAAAATACATGCTCCTTTTGTCCCACTACTTTTTGCCCAATAGTTAATAAAGCATTCATAATTTTGGTCAAAGAGGATCAACAATAATGGGACGGAGGGAGTATATGATAAGACCAGGAATAGAGAGCAGAATTTTTTCTTCTTCTAAATTTATATTTAATTATTTACAAGTTACATGAAGAATTATCTTTATGGCAAAAGACACAAGTACATGCAATATTCATTGAATTTAGATTGATATAATTCTAATTAATGAATGACCTATATAATTAATGGTGTAAGTTTGGAATATTTTAATGCATTGGATGTCATACCAATATACATATAATTAAGGTTATATTGTTATATAAGTATATATAGTATGTATTCAATGAATTAAAATACATACATGCATGCAAACGGAATGGACGTGTAAATCATAGTACATATCATGAAGAACATTGAATAAATCATAGTACTAATTAATGAACTTTTATTAATCACTAATTAATAAGAGTATATGTAAGTCATGTAAAGGGAATGAAAACAAGTTACACAACCAATGATATTGCAGCTGAGTGAATGCACGTGTTTAAATACTTTGTGGTGTTTGTCCCTTTCATGACAGAATATGTCTTTAAAGAGGCCACAATAGACAGTGCATCATTAATTCAATTGTGACCAAACAAATATGTGTTTGGATTAGATCTGAACTAATTATGGCTGAGATAGATTTGGTCCTTTTAACAATATAGTAATGAAACTTGATCATTCATTTATAAATATTTATGAGTTGAAATAAAAATAGAAAAGGAATTGCAGGGAGTGGTAGTGACAGGAATATCGTACTGGGTGCAACTGTGCGCAGTGGAGAAGAAAGGGCCACTTTATGCAGCAGCATTCACTCCATTAATACTCATCTTCACTGCTATTTTCTCTCTCTTTCTCTGGAAAGAGACTCTCTTCGTCGGAAGGTTAGTTACTTGGTTGCAGGCTTGCTTAATTAATTAGTTCCTATTTCATAAAGCTTATTAAATGGTGCAGTTTGTGTGGAGGTGTATTGCTGATAGGAGGACTGTACTGTGTGATATGGGGGAAGAATAAAGAAAGCAAATTAGTAGAACAAAATCAAGAAAAGGTGGATGCAAAAGAGGAAATTATGGTGGTCTAATAGTGGAGTGCATGATGCATTGTTTCTTTTAATTTGTGTTTGTGGATTTCACCTTATATGGATAGTACTTTGCTTCATCATCATTTATTGTATTAATCAAAGTAAATATTCCACCACATATGATGCCATGCCCATCAACATTCAAGGAAGATGTTCTTTTGAAGCATTACATATAAAAAGAAAAATACTCACATTTTCAAAAGCATATAGAAAATGTTCAATCTATCAAAATCACCTCCCGCACCCTCAAAACCGCTCGCTTACTCTAAAACGTTTGAACCCTTTCTCTGCTCAACTACCAGACTGTCTCGCCCCCTTCAAACCGCTACCAACCATTCAATTAGGAGTGTGCATTGGTCGATCGGTTCGACCGATTAAATTTTCATGAATCAAAAATCGAATCGACTCTGAAAACTATAAACTGTATCGAGTGTTAAAGATTATAGACCGAACCTAAAACTAACCAATTAAAACTGATCGGTACGGGCATTTTTGAACTAAAGCATGATTAATTTGTTGATTTTTAAAGTTATAAATAATTTATTTGATCTATTTTCATAAAAATGTATAATTTTTAAGTTTTATATATTTAAAATATATTCTATAAATTATACTATACTTTTACTAAAATATAATTATAATTAAAATTAATAAATATTATCCACAAATTAAATCGAAAATTGACTCAAATAAAAATCAAACCAAACTCAATCAAAACATATCCATAACTGTCGATTTTCATGTTTCGATTCAATTCTTCACATCTTGCACGCCCCTATATTATAAAAGTGAATTAAATTAAAGGGAAGCTCTAGAATATGAAACTATATCTATTACACCAAATGGAAACCCAATAAAAATATTATTGGTCCTCAAAATGATGAAAGCCCATTTATATCTTTACCAGACACTTTTTCGAACCGATTAAATCTATATAAATAAATAAAGGCAACTGTGATTCATGTGACCTTTTAAAATTTTTTGAATCAAATCAAGAATTTATAATCTTTTAAAAAAATTTGAATCAAATCAAGAATTTATAATATTGTGTGATTGAAATTTTCTCTAACTTGTTTGAATATTGAAAAAATGGTAGCTATAATGTTAACATAAAATTAATGATATAAACTTCGGATATGATGAATAATAAATTTAATTTTACTCTAGTTTTGAAAAACCAGTAAGGCACATAAAGGTGAAAAGTAAATAATAATAGTACTCGAAAGAAGGAACTTCTATACCTTTAAAATCTGAAAGTAAATAGTAATAGCAAATATAACTAGGTTTATTTGGTGTTTGGTATTCTTTTTATAAAGGCGGATTGGCCCGCAATATTAAAGTAGCCCTGTAATGTCCCGACTTTTTACTCCCGAATAAACTAGCAAAATTTACTACGTTTACAAATTTGTACCGATTTACGAGACCGAGTCTCGTAAATTAAGAGAGAATGAGCCGTTAGTGGGATTAATAATTTGATGAATTCAAATTTTTAAACATGAGCCGGGGTCGCTAATTATAAATTAGTAGCAAATCACATAAATGTGAACAATGACCTTATAAAGATATAAAGCTATGACATACATGAGCTAATTATATTGAAGATAAGTGAATATTACTTAATAGCAAGTATCTTGATCAAATTGTGACTGTTTGAATCACTAATAATAATTTATAGCTTAGTATGTTTAATGCCAGTAGTGGAAATCATCAGTAATGATAACTATTGTTATCCACAGTTTAGGTGAGGGCGATAGGGGTGTGCAAAACCGAACCGGACCCGTTAAACCGACCCGGACCAACAGGTTCGGTCCGGGTTAGAACCGACCCACATAAAGAAATGGTCCGGGTCGGTCCAATTTTCTAGAACCGATTGTGTAATGGGTCGGTCCGGGTCCAAACCCGTTCAGACCCGCTGGACCCGGAACCGACCCGTATAAATAAAAATATATATTATTATGTTATTATTATGTTATATAAAAATATATATTATTATGTTAGTTTATGTTTTTGTTGTTGGATTAATGGATTGTTATGAATTGATATTAGTTTATGTTTTTGTTGTTAGATTAATGGATTGTTACGAATTGATATTAGTTTATGTTTTTATTGAGTATAAGATTCAATTGAGACTAATATAAGTTTAATTATATATTTATTTCTGAAAATATAAATTAAATGTATTTTTTTCGGGCCGGACCGAACCCGGAACTCGGTTCTGGGCCGGTCTGGGGTCGGTTCTAGACTTTCATTTTGTCCGGGTCGGTCCAATTTATAAAAAAGATCCGGGTCTTTGGTCCGACCGGGTCGGTCCAGGTCGGTCCGGGTTGGACCCGATGCACACCCCTAGAGGGCGATTATTAAGCTGGTAAAATAAATTGAAGTTTTAAAAGGCAGAAACATACACATAAGTGTGGGGTGGATAAGTGTTGCTTCATTATAGAAATACAAGCTTTACAACAGGAGATAAAATAAACCTGTACCAATGAGACATACACACTAGCTTTGTAGCTGAAGATTTCCATATTACAAAACAGTATTAGATGCCCAAGAAAATGCAGAAGATCTTCTATTTCGGGAAACAAAACAAACTAAGAATCTGAATAGAAGAATGGACTAAAGAGTGAATTAAGAAGAGAGAGAGACATACTGCTAGGGAGAAAGTGTGGCAGTCTCAAGGGCAGAGAATCCTGCTGCCTATGTGTAGGAGAAAGGGCAGCTTTTTCTCTATTCCATGAGCCCATCGAAAAACCTGTAAGAAGAAACAAGAAACAATGTTAGAAAATGAAATGAGAGGACAACTAGGATCTGCTATGTCTAGGATAGGGACTGAAGTAGGAAGTGAGAAGAAAAACCTTAAAATAGAATGAAACAAATTAGAACTAACCATGCAGAAAAGGGAAGCAACACTTATTAGAGAAAGTGGGAAGATCTTGAGGAGGGAGAAGAGAGCAGGCCAGAACACTCGAAGAAGCCTCTCCCACTGAACATAGTGAGGACAAATTCAAACCTCTTACCAAGATGTATCTACAACATAGATAGGACCATTGAGAAATCATCCAGCTGTACACTGCAATACAGCCCTCCCTATATGTGATACCCTGCAACATGATACAAAACAAATATATTAGAACAGATTTGATTAGATTCTGATGATGTTGCAAACATTGCCAAACCAGCTCAACACTATAAATAGGTGGCCATTCCCTTAGAAGAAACTCACTGAAAACACCACATAGATACATCCCACACTTAAAGCTCAGCAAGGAGTAAAGGCTGGAGAAAAACCTGTCAACTTCAAGCAACCTAGAACTACTTAAGGGGAAGTTTAAAACACCTGTAGAGGAGCTTAGGAGGAGAATCTGTACAAACCCAACTCAACAGACCACCATCACTTCTGAGGTAACATGACTCCAATCTAGATTCCAGTTCAGTTAAGCATGCTATAGAACAATGCAATGTAGATTTCAGAATACGCACTTTCACAGTCTTTTAAATCCACCAAACCTAGCTGATCTGAGACACTTAAACAACTTTAGAACTTTAGAATAGGCTTAGATGATGCTGAATCTACCACTCCTCAACTGAAAAATAAGAGAATGAACACATAGCATGCTTATTAGTTCACTACCTAACTTAGAAAATAACACATGACCTGCTAACTACTTTTAGCCGACTTAAGAGACTTCAGAACCTAAGATCTCTCTTCATTCCAGATTCCATAACATAGATCTATAGTCACATACTCAAATCCAGAAAATAGTCTTATATAGAAGCATGCTCAAAATCAGAACCTGAATATATATATATATATATGAACATTAACTTGACTTCATAATACAGAAAAATCCTATAAAGATTTACTAAAGCAAAAGAAATCCATAGCCTTAAGAACCAAATTTTCAAAATAATAAGGAAAATCAAACACATAAACTGAAATTTAATCTCTCCCACCGCCCTTCGAATTTACAAATCCATAAACCAAACATGCAGAACAATAAGAACCACAATAAGAGTAATTAGAATGAATCTGTAAAAGACAATTAGAAAGAGAGAGAAGATTACCTGAGGCAGCAACTGCCGAGGAAGGAAGAGACGGTGGCGCTGAGACGGGCAGGGGCACTGCTGCTCGACGCTAGGAAAAGGGAGAAGGAAAGAAAGGCGACGCCCTTGCCTTCACAGTCGCGAGATGAAGTCGTGATGAGGATAGTTCTGCTCTCCATCTGCAAAAGAAAAGAGAGCGCGAGCAGAGAGCTGAGGGGGGCCGGGGGGGTTCCGAGAAGGAGGCTAAGGGTGTGTGTCTATGTAGAGGAAAGTAAGATGAATTAAACTAGGGTTTAATTTGGTTAGAATAATCTAGAACTCATGGGCCGGGTTTTGGGCCGAAACTATTTTCTCACGGGCCAACCATTTAAATGGTTGGGCTACAGGAAATAAAATGTCTGGGCCGAGAAGCATTCTATTGGGCCGGGAGTTAACAAATTAATGGGTCAAATGACACATTTAATTGGGTTTGATCTATTAATAAGAATGGACTCACTTAATTGATTTAGTTGGGCTAAGATCTATTTAATCACTTGGATCAAGAATTAATCTACTTGGGCTAAGTTCAAGAAGGAGAAATTCAATAATTAATATAGAGAATTTAATTTATTACTTAGAATTTAAATTATTAATTAGAATTTAATCATAGAGATTATTAAATTATAAATCATGCTTAGAGAATAATAATTGAAGTTTAATCAGCCTAATTAGAAAGTACTTATCTTGATTTTAAGATCAAGATATTAAATTAGTAATGTCTTCATTTATTTTACCCAATAATTAATTATTTGGGTATAGTAAATTTCCAAACCATAACATGAGTTAGTAATTCTCAAACGACACCTCTAGAGATGTAACTCCTAGACTCGAATGATAGTCGAGTTAAAAGACTGAGAATAATTCTCAAAATAGCTAAGGATAATACTTCCTTACACCTAGAAGTATTAGATATACTTAATAAAAGTAATCTCACGCGAGATTTATTTAAAGGTTTCGACCAGAGGTCGGATCCGCAGCTCGAGAACGAGGTAGTCATCGGTCCAGACTACTCAAGTAGGCTTTTCTCACTCTATAAAAATATGTGTGCATGTCTTCAAAATGAAACGAGATATTTTCAAAGCACTGTCTTGCCATAAATGTTTTGATTTATGTATGATGCATATCTGTTTATTTATAATCGAATTCGGGTCCCAGTAGATTAGATATATTGCTCGGACTAGTGTACACAGGACCGTGAGTCATCTAGATGTTGACCGGTCGAGTGTCTGTGGGAAGTGGTCACTTCCCCGGCACAAAGAAGCTTCAGATATGGTGGATTACAAAAGAACATAGACTGCGTAGTCGAACTTAGAACTTTCTCAAATAAATGCTTTTGTGAACATAGGTGCTTTAGAGACAAAAATCTCTATGTATCACTTAGAATGGCTTGACAGTTATTTATGTACGTGTGCGATTTTGGCACGTGTCTACTGAGTACAATTTGTACTCAGCCCTGCATGTATTTCTAAACGTGCAGGTTAAGAACGAAGAAGATATGGGTGCTACGTTGGGCTTTTTTTCGGTCTCCTAGTAGCTGACTCTTGGGGGTTCTACGTGTCTTCATACACGTAGGATTTCGTCTATGCGATCCTACATTTTCGCTGCTAAACCATTATGTAATAGACCAAGATTAAAACTCTTTAATTTAGTGATGTTATGTAACGAGCTTATGACTCTGACTTCACGAATTTACGGATTGAATCTTGATTTATGTTATGAGAAGAATATTCAGTGTCTTATCTCTCGTCGTTTATTCCTTTCATTGGTCACGTTCCCGACTTTACTAGACTTAGTAGCAAGCGGGTGTGACAAGCCCGTCATAATTTCACTGTACTGACCTCATGTGAGGTCTGTAACCCACACAAAGCATAGATTATTTTTCCTTGAATTGAAAAGTTACTCATGTTAAGACATAATTTGTCCAAATTACCCTCAACTCATCTCTAGCCCCAGTCATTCGATAAAAATGGATAACAAAAAGAAAATCACTCATTTAATGGAGATCTACTATTCTTCAAGAATCCAAGTGCAGCACCCAAATTCAAAACCCATAATAATCAATGATCTTTTCTTCAACAATCAAATTTGGTACAAGTGAAGCCATCGAGACCGTCACTGATTTTTTTCGAATCTGCGACCTGTGTAAAGTTATTTTTCAAAATATATGTTCATCTTTTTTGGAATTTTGTTTTCTACTTCGCTGATATATGTTCATCTTTTTCAGAATTTTTTTCGAATCTGCGACCTGTGCAAGCCATCGAGACCGTCAGTAATAACAAAAAGAAAATGAATTATTTTTACTTCGCTGGAGCTCTTTCATCTTTTTCAGAATTTTGTTCTCAAATTTTCAATGGAGCCATTTCTGTAAATTTTGTATTGTTCTTGTATTCTTCCAATTATATACACCAACTATCATTTTGGATTTTTTTTTCATCTTTTCTCTTGCATAATTTAATTGGGTCTTCTTCTTAGTTGTGCAGAACCCAAAAGTTTCTATGGAGTGAGCTGCAAAATTCTTTAAACATATGGAAGGCAAAGAAATCATTTCAATTCATTATCTAAAATTTATAATGTTTGCTATCTATCTCTACCAAAAAACTTTATTAAAATAAGTTTATTTTAACACTTTATTAAAATAAGTTTATTTTAAACTAGACAAATTAATTTTACTTTATCCTGACATGTCCAATCATAACTTTGGTTGGTAATTACTTTTATGAAGATAATTATTTCAACATTTTGATTGCCAAAATCACTAACTTTTCATATATTAATTAATTGGCGCATATACTTTATTGTTCCATTAATTAATTTAAATTGGTTTGCATTTCATAGCCCCAATCATAACTTTGGTTGGTAATTACTTTTATGAAGATAATTATTTCAACATTTTGATTGCTAAAATCACTAACTTTTCATATATTAATTAATTGGCGCATATACTTTATTGTTCCATTAATTAATTTAAATTGTTTCTGCACGAGCTTGCATAATTCACTACAAGAAAACCTTAATCTGGCGACGGAATTGACGACGGAATGGATTTCCGTCGTCCACTAGCGACGGACTCCAACGAGTTTGGTTAACGACGGACTGGCGACCATTTTTTTGGCGCGTATGTTGGCGCCAAAGTTAACGACGGACCAGTCCGTCTTTAGTTTTAATTTAATTTTTTTTTATTTTTAACGCTGACGACGGACTGGTCTGTCGTCCAGTCCGTCGTCCAGCCCTTTAAATCAGTCGTCTTCCTCCTTTCGCGAAAAACAGCCGCTGCAACCCTAAATCCATTCCCCACCGGCGATTTGGAGTTCCCACCGCCATAATACTCCCATGTAAGTCAAATCCCTCCATTTTCCTTCCCCTCTTTCTATTTCTATCTTTTTTTTAAAATTTTGCAATTGTTTGAAGCTCCTCCTCCGCGCCGCTACCGACGCTGCCCGAAGCCCTCCCCGTCGCTGCCCTCTTCAGGTAAGGAATTCCAATTATTTTTTGTAATTATTGTTAATTTGTATGTTAATTTTGTTTAACTAAAGTGTTAATTGTATAATTGTGTTAGATAATTTGTCAGAGAATTTTTAATTAAATTGTTAATTGTGTAATTGATAATTAATTGTGTAATTATAATTGTTAATTTGATTATTTGTAATTGTTAATTGTGTTTGACACTTAAATTGTCTAATTGTTAATTGTGTTAGACAATTTGTAATTGTGTAATGCTAGACCTATAACTAATTAATTAGGGTATTTTTAATTAGGTTATTTGATAATTATACATAATTAACTAATTAAGCTGAATTAATTAGGGTATTTTATTAATTATAGTAGGTTGAATTATGTTAATTAGGATATTGTTAGGGTATTTTATTTATGCTATTTACTTAAGGTTTAATTATTTAATTTGTTAATATATATATATATATATATATATTTAATTTGTTAATTTGATATAAATTGATTTAATTAGTTGAATTATATTTAATTATTGAATTTGTTGATTTATTACTTGTTAGTAGAGTTTATTAGGATAATTGATTAATTTGTTAAACCTAATTTTTGATTAATTAATTTTAATTTGTTTAAATGAATAAATTAGTTTATAGTTTAGTTAATTGAATAATTGAATAAATTATTTTCTAAATTACTTAGGGTTAAGAATAGTTGATTAATTAATCCTTAACAAATTAGTGTTAATTACTTTAGTTAATTCACTAATTTGAAATTTTTTTTTCTAATTATTGTAATTAATCCATAATAAATTAATTAGTTTAGTTAGTATTAGTGTTAAGGATAATTGACTAATTTGTCTACTTGATGTAAATTATTATATCTTAATTTAAATTGTTAATTAATTAGTTTAAATTATTAATTAGTATTAGTTTGTTAATTGAGCGTTAGTTTAATTATATGTTTAAATTGTTTAATTAGGGTTTATTTAATTACGCCTGTCGCTGCCCGACTCCTCTCTTAGCCTTTCCAAGCCGCCTTCTGCCGCTCCGGCGCTCCCTACTTCGGTGAAAGGTAATTAAATTATAATAATGTACTTATTTAATTGCTTTAGATTAATTATATGTAATTAATTAGGTAATTTTTAGATTATTTAGCATTTATAATGAATTAGTTAATTTTTGTATTTAATTTGATTAATCTTGTTAGTTAGATTAATTTAATTGTGTAGGTTAATTATACTAATTTACACCCAAATTATTTAGACTAATTTATATTAATAATTGTTATTGCATTTACTAATCGAATACTTTGTTCATATTTTCTCTAAGTCTGTTTAATTTCTTAATGAGTTATAAATTGAATTTATTGTTTAATTTAAATTATTGTTTTAATTGACACAAACATATAATGTAGGTTAATTAGTTTAGTTGATTGTTTCTAATTTCTTAATTTTGGTAATATAGTATAACGAAATGGGGGATTTATGACATTGGGATAGACGTAATTAATTTCTTAAGGATCTTCTCCCTTCGGGATAGATTTTGATTACGTCTTAAGGATCTTCTCCCAATATGTGTAATATTATGTTGTGCATGGTGGTTTGATGAGATGCATGTGTTGTGATATTTTAATTATTATGTTCGAATGTTTTGATCATGAAATATATGTTGGGATGTTTTCATGATTATGTCAGCTGGTTGTTTTTATTAGATTTAGTGATATGGGATATTAATTTGGATGCAATCAACTGCAAATCACCAAAAATGACCAAATTAAATGACCAAAAAAAACCAAATGCAATCAATTGCAAATGAACTTATAATATTCGCCGACAAACCATAATTCTCAACCTGAGACCATAATTTTCATAATTCTCAACCTGGGACCATAATTTTCATAATTCTCGTCCTCTATTGTCGTCCTCTATTCTACTGCAAATCAACTTATAATTCTCTCCCTCTATTTAACTTCAAATAATTCAACTCTCATTTAACACTTTCCTAAGTGAGTCTATGTGTTGGTCCGGAAACGAGTTTAACTGAGTGTATGGGGGGGGGGGGATACACCAGTCAGTTTTTATCAAATTAAAACTTTGTGCTCCTGAACTGAAGGGAGGTACTTCAGTGAGAGAGATGAACTTTCAGTTAGGAATCCTTCAGTCTACACTTAATGTTTGACTGATGGACTAATAACTTAAGTGTGCGGAATGTGGTGGCTTTAAATCTTACTCGTTTGCTTCAGAAAACTTAATGCAATTGTTTCTCTTTTCAATTAATCAATATTCAGTTGATGTAATATAATGAATAAGGAATACTGAAATTAAATGAGACAGAGAGACAGTGTTTGGTTTGCGTGGTTCGGAGATAAAAACTCCTACGTCCACGAGTACTCGATGTTAGTCGAGGGTTTCCAACTTAATGGAGATATAATAATCTTACAGTGATCAACCGTGAAGGTTAGATATACAGTTGAACTGATCACTACTAGCTTAGAACTAATTCTAATACTAAGATTGTTCTTCGGTTACAAATGAATCGCTATGAACACTAAGAATTGAGAACTGAAAGCTTCGTGAGTGTTCTGAAGTAGAGAACTTGAAAGCTTGAGAGCAGAGATAGCGATAGCAATTTGATAGCAGGGTAACCGGTATTGAAGCCGTTTGAAATAGCGGGGTATATATACTGCTCTCTCAAGGATATAGCCGTTGTGAGACATAGCTTGTAATTTGAAATCTTCCCGTTGGAGTCTTCGTCCTTTTTGCCATTTTAGGTGTCTGCAGAAAGATCTTGTTCACCTAACCGAGATTTTTGCAATAAATGGAAATGCCTATGAAGTAGGCTGTCACTCAGTAGGGACTTCAGTTTAGGGCTTCAGTGCAGACTTCAGTCTTGACAGTCAGTACTGATCTTCAGTTTTGAACTTCAGGATGATCTTCAGTACTGAACTTTAGTTTGGCAGGGACTTAGTTTCTAGCTTCATCTTCAAAACTTCAGGACAACCTTCAATGAGGAAGGTCCTTCAGTTTTGGGACAACTTGAATCTTCAGTGGTAAAGTTCTTCAGTGTACCTGAAAAATTCAGAACTTCCTAACAAGTGAGTTCAGACAAAAACACTAAGATTCAGTATTGGTCTTACTACATCTTTCAGGGGAGGTATTGGAATCTGAATCAAAACACTTATAAAATATTTCCCAACAATTTCCCCCTTTTTGATGATGTCAATACCTAACCTGAAAACGTCTATCTATGTTAAGAAATTCCCCTTAAACTGGAGAACACTTAAACTATAAGAAAAGATGGGTTAGTTAATCAGATAGGTATATAATCAAACCAAAAAAAATATAATCAGAGCCTGGACAACTAGATGGTTGTCATCAGGGTGAGATCAAGGATAGTCAAAATATTGCATTTCATTCATGAGAGAGTTTCAGTACAGATTGAATTGCAGAATGAAATACAAGGAAAGTTAAGTTCAGAACTAAAGGCACGGCTACTGAAAGTCCGTCCTTGTCATTTACTGCTTGTTATCTTCATCGTCAGTTAGTTCAATGTCAGGGGTTTCTGCCCTTTCTTCTTCTTCTTTGTCTTCTTCTTGTCATTTAAGTTCAAGTTTTCAGGTTCCTTCCCTTCCCCCTTATTGGCATCAGCAGGAAGCTGGTCATCATCGTTCCAGGGAAGTGGTTGGACACCAGGGAATTCATAGTCTATGCCATGCTCAGTGACAATGTTTTGGCAAAATTGCTCGATGTGACTTAGTCGAAATACAAGGAATTCATAGTCTATGCCATGCTCAGTGACAATGTTTTGGCAAAATTGCTCGATGTGACTTAGTCGAACACGACAATTGGAGATGACTTTGTCAGCCTGGGAAGTCTTGGATAAGCGTTTGCGAACAGTAGTGCAGGCCTTCATTGCTGCAGTGCTGGCAGCATCTGCAATAGACTTTGCTCGCTCGGCCAAGACAAAACTGGAATCAGCCCGCTTTTTGGCTGTCCTGAGGCGCGAGCATTGGCGAGCAATCGATTTCCCATGATCAGTGCAGAGAGTAGATAATTCTTTGTAAGCGTTGTCGAAGTCTGATCGGAGGGAAGAGATGTTGGCACGATTATGGTTGCAGGAGAGAATGAGTTTCTTGAACTTGGAAGAGTCAGGAGTGTGTGAGCTAATCTCCTTCTGAACTGAGTCAGTCAGTATGGGCAATTGAGATGTCAGTGCGTTTTGAATTTGGTTAGGAATATCAGCACTGAGGACAGAAATTTCTTTCTTCAAATTGGTATTTTCTTCAGTAAGTTTGGCAATTGTGTTTTGGAATTTAAGTGCTTGGGCAGCCAGCTGTTCGGAGTAAGTGGCTTGAAGAGCGTGGACAATGGCGGTGGTCTGGCTGGTCATGCATGAACTCTCAGCCTCAAAAAGCTTCTTGAGTTCAGTGGCGACAAAATTGCGGTGTGCTCCAACAAAAATATCATCTGAGGTAGGAGCCTCAGGAAGAGAAGTTCCAGCAAAAGAAGGCACAAGCGCCATGGACTGATGGGGAGCAGAAGTGGAAGGACCAGCAGAGGATGCCCTTCGAGTATACACACGCCCGGCCGAAGATTCAGCCTGGGCTAATTGAGCCTCAATAAGTGCCTCAGCATTGAGAAATGCATCATTGGCGTCAGAAAATTGGAAGCAAGCCTGAAGATCAGCTTCTTCGAGCAGAAAGGCACTCATGCCATCAAGTTCAGTCTTGAAGTGCAGGGCCTGAGAGTCCAGGAAGCGTATGGTCCTCCATGACCAGAAACGCTGGCATACTTGGGCAAGGTGGGGGTGGTTGAAGAGTTCAGGGAAAGTGGTAGTGAGGTGTTGGATGGATTTCAACTCAATGTTATTGAGATATATGTGAGCAGGAGTTGCAGTGGGCTCAGTGGGTTGGGAGGTGGAAGAATGGTCATGAGTTGCATGGCGAGGGGTGTCAGTTTCAGTTGAAGGTTGAGTGTGAACAGGTGGGGGTTCAGGATGGCTTGGGTTAGGGTTAGTTTGGGGAGGTGAGGATGGTGATTGTTCAGGAGAAGGGGTTAGAAAATCTGGAGAACTGTGAGGAGATAGTGTGTGGATAAGGGCAGGTGGAGGTGAGGAAGGGTCAGTTTCAATTGGGGGGATGTTAGTAGGTAATTTGGTGCGTTCAGGTGATGGGGTGAGGGGTTCAGATTGAATTGTGTGAGGAGGTGAATGTGACTAAGGTTCTTGAGTTGGAAAGGATTGATGAACTTCAGTGAAGGAAGGAGTTGGGATGAAAGTTGGTGGTGGTAGAAGGATTATAGGTTCAGGTTGAGGTTGAGTTTCAGTTTGAGGTTTAATGGGTTGTGATTCAGTGGGTATGTCAGTTTGTGTTGGGAGAGTTTCAGGTAAGGTGGATTGAGGTTCAGGTTGGGCGGTAGTGGGTTGTGAAGGTAAAGTGACAGTAGGAGGTGAATGAGGGGATGATGGTTCAGTGGGTTTTGGTAAGGTTTCAGTAGGAGGAGGTGAAAGGGATTTAGGAGGAGAAGAGGGCGCACCTGAAGATTTTATAATTTGAGAGAGAGTGAGAGAATCTTCGGGAGAAGGCTGGGGTTGAAGATCAGCAACAAGAACGAGGGAGCGGCGAGGGCGTTTGGCAAGTTGAAACTGAGATGTATCCTCAGTATCTGAAGGAATGTCAATGCTGCCGCCATAATCAATTATGGGCTCCTTGGGTGGAAGTTGATAGTATTGAGTCTTCTGGACTGCAGAGCGCTTGGTGGGGTTCCTTTTCCTATTGGTCTTTGGTGGACTGGGCTTCGGAGGAGATGGAGGGTCAGCCTCGTCGAAGTTTTCGACGGCTCTGATGGGATCAACATCAGGGATGGCGATTTCAGATTCCATCTAAATGGCCTTGACTTTCCCATACATGGAAGTTAAAACTTCCAGGTTTGAACTGAAGATCAGCTTCTGTTCAAATGGAGTGTGGTTGGGGAAGAGTCTCTCCGCGTTCTTGAAACGCATCTCGATCGACACTGACACCTTGGTAGCAAGGTTCAGCGTTTCAGTTCCGGTCATGGTGATGCCATCGTCAACCTCCTTGATCTTGCGGGCTTCAGCCATGAATAGATCTTCCATGACTGCTACCCAGTTTGATCTATCATTCTCATAAATGTTGCGCATCAGGCTGAGCTTCTGCCAGCTAAGTTGCTCGTGCGATGACTTCTTCCCAAGAATGCATAACTGAACGACATCCAGTAGCAGGCGCATTTCAGGGCGCAGAAGACCTTTGTTGTTATTCGCCGTACTGAAAGGTTTGGGCTTCCCATCCATCTGGATCTCATCAAAGAACGCCTGAATTTCATCTTTGTATTTGAGAAATTGATTAGGGTTCTGCTTTCCGGTATTCTTCAGTTTGAATACAGACTGAAGCAACTCAGTGACGTTGATGGGGACTGGCCTGCGTTCGATGACTCCAGTCTCCTTGTTCTTGACCCTGACCTGAAGTGAGATCATCAGTTATTCACCCTCATAGCCCAGTTGAGTGTAGAATAGCACCACCTCTTCAGAGTATATGTGCTTAGGGCGAAGAGAAGTGAGTGTGTCCAGATTGGTGGATTGAATCAGTGCAAACATGGTTTTCGCCTGGTCAACGTCAGTCTGGGAGTAAATAGCCGTGGTCTCGGAGAATATCCTTTGGCATAGTTGAGCCAAGGTTAGAGCAGAAGGAAGTGGTTTCTTACCCATGTTGATAATCTGAAATGCAAACCAGAGAATGTTAGAATATTTTTCAGTTTTGCATGCAGTAAAGTATCAAAGCATTAAAATAAGATACAACTCATACATTAAGATGAAAAGGTCTGAGAGTAAGTATCAAACAGGTAGAAAGCACGTTCAGTAAGCACGTAAGATGAAGATGCAGGCAGAAGATGAAGTTTTAGCGAGAGGCGTAAGTGAAGGCAGATGCAAAAGTGGTAAACCGTCGAAGAAGATGATTTATATATAAATAGATCAACGGTTGGATTTGAGTGCATGTTAACTGAGATCGACGTTCAGGGAGTGGCCACGTAGCCTATTTCTAGGTTGGGCGGGAAAAATGCGATGCGTGAACTGCACGCGCGTCGTTTGACTAGCCCTAAAGTCAAATTTCTATTATAAGCACTCAAGTACATACGCTTTTTACTGTACAGATTTGATACGCATTAAATGCATGTGATAGCGTATCAACTAAGTTTGCGGAAAACGAGGTACGCTAAAAGATAAATACAAATATGACATTTAAGTTCAGAATTAAAGAGAGAAACACTTAGTGCAATAAATACGAAATAAATACAAGTGTTTAATTTCAGTTGCAGCTACTAGCAACTGAATGACTCCCTTTCAGTGGTGATGTGTAATAATCTTCAAATTCTTTGCCACGTGTACTTCTTTCAGTTTTGACTTTGTAGAACTTCAGTAGACTTTAGAATTTCAGATTTGACTTTGAAATTTCAGTGTGGGTTTCTGAACTTCAGATTTGTCCTTCACTTTTGCGTGGAATCTGAAAATCTTCAGTTGATGCAGCATTTTGGACTTTGCCTTGGTGAAATTTCAGATTCTGACTTTTGTGAACTTCAGTGGCTTTGTAAACTTCAGTGAACTTGCATATCTTTGATGCTTGTACTGAAGTCTTTCAGTTGAAGTAACATCTTGGACTTAGCCTTTGTAAAACTTCAGATTTTGAAGTTCCTTCAGTGGGTTACTTCAGTGGCCTGCATGGTTAGTTAGAAACAAGTATTTTGCAATGTGTGATGATTTGATATCTCAAATAACTATGTAGAGTTACCCAGATTGTAATCATCACGTTGCTTTGAGTCTTAATGTGATCACAACTTCAGTATACTGAAAATACTAAGTTAGTGAATCTTTAAGACATCAGTTAGATAGGAAATAGAGATGTACCTTCAGTGAACACATTTAGGAGAGGTCTGGATTCAGTAGGCCAAGTCTTCCACTTAGCATTTTGAACCTAGCTTCTTCCAGTGGCTTTGTGAGAATGTCTGCTCGTTGAATGTCAGTGTGAATCTTCTCAATGGTGACATCCTTCTTTTCAACGTGATCTCGAATGAAGTGATGCCTGATGTCCACGTGCTTGCACCTTGTATGCAGAACTGGGTTCTGAGTGATGGCAATGGCACTTGAACTGTCGCAGTAGATTGCAACCTGAGTGGTAGGCACTTCATAATCTCTAAGCTGTTGCTTGAGCCAGAGAATCTGAGAGCAGCAACTCCCAGCAGCCATGTATTCAGCTTCAGTGGTTGAGGTAGCAACTGAAGTCTGCTTCTTGGAGAACCAACTGATGAGCTTGTTTCCCAAGAACTGACAGGTACCTGAAGTGGATTTCCTATCCAACTTGCAACCTGCAAAATCAGAATCAGAATAACCAGTTAGTTCAAGGTTATCATCTGAAGGATACCATAAGCCAAGATTGGGTGTGCCCTTCAGGTAGCGCAGAATCTTCTTTGCAGCTTCCATGTGTGACTCATTTGGATTGGCTTGATAGTGTGCACACACTCCAACTGCGAAGGTGATGTCTGGCCTGCTGGCAGTGAGATATAGAAGGGATCCAATGATTCCTCTATACTCAGTCTGACTGACTGGGTTTCCTTCAGTGTCTGGTTCAATTCTGCCGTTGGTGTTCATTGGAATCTTGGTTGCTTTGCTGTTCTGAACACCAAACTTGTGGATTAATTCCTTTGTGTATTTTGCTTGGTTGATGAAGATGCCTTCAGGGGACTGCTTGATCTAGAATCCTAAGAAGAATCTCATCTCTCCCATCATGGACATTTGATACTGAGTCTTCATCAACTTGGCAAACTTGTCATAAAGCATCTTGGACTTCGAACCAAATATAATATCATCAACATAAATCTGAACGATTAATATGTCTCCTTTATACTTGATTGTGAATAGCGTTCTATCCACTGATCCTCGCTTGAAACCTGATTCAATAAGAAAAACAGACAAAGTGTCATACCAAGCTCTAGGAGCTTGTTTCAGCCCATAAAGAGCCTTGTGTAGCTTATACACTTTGGTGTAGTCAGTTTCAAAGCCTGGTGGTTGCTCCACGTAGACTTCTTCCTTCAGTACGCCGTTCAGGAATGCGCTCTTGACGTCCATCTGGTAGACCTTGAACTTCATGTGAGCTGCATAGGCGAGGAAGAGTCTGATAGCATCCAGTCTGGCTACTGGTGCGAAGGTCTCATCAAAGTCAATGCCCTCTTCTTGGCAGTAACCCTTGGCAACCAGTCTAGCCTTGTTGCGAACAACTTCTCCTAGCTCGTCCTTCTTGTTCTTGAAGACCCATTTCACTCCAATAACGCCTTGATGCCTAGGACGATCCACAAGTTCCCAAACTTGGTTCCTAGTGAATTCATTCAGTTCCTCTTGCATCGCGGAGACCCAGTTCATGTCCTGAAGGGCTTCCTGAGCGTCCTTGGGTTCAATGTTGGAGAGATAGCAGCTGTGTAGAAAGTTTTCATCTGAGAATAATGCTACATCTGCCTTAATCAGTAGTTGTTCTTCAGTGGTGGAGTCAGTGGGAGGTTCAACGGTGGCTAATGGCTGGACCATTTCTGCTTGAATCTGATTCCTCGTTTGAACTCCTCGTTGTAGACTTCCAATCACTGAGTCAGTAGGATGATCTTCAATCCATCTTCTTCTTCTACGCATGTCCTCTTCAGTGATGATCATTAAGTCCATCCTTTGACTAGGAGGTGGTGTAGTTACTGGAGGGCTTTGTTGAAATGGATTGAATTCTTCTTCAGTCTGAGGGACTATACTTGTTCCCCCTTGATTGTTGGCTCTTACATATTCAGTTCGTTGGATTTCCTGCAAAATAGCTTTATCTGAACTGGCCATAATATTGTTAGTAGCAACAGTTATAGGAATATTGACTAGGTTAGGACTGTTACTCCCTGAAGTTGGTGATGGAATCTCAGTGGTGAGATTGTCAGTAGATGTCTGTACTTCAGGTAGAATCTGAACTTCAATGAGATCTTCAGATTGGATGTCTTCTTCTCTAAATGGAATCTCAGTGGTGAGATTTTCAGTTTGGACAGGAGAAGAGTTGTCAGTTTCAGGTGCTTGAGTCCTATCTTCAGATTCTGAAGTTCTGACTTCAGTGGACTCCATTTCTTGATCCAATCTGACATTTGTTTCTTCAGTAGAGGTGCTCTCTTCATCATCATCTTCTAAACTCCAAATGAGAACCTCCTTTGAATGTTGAACTGAAGGAGTTAGGTTCAGATTCTGAAGTCTTTCAGTAATGACTTCAACTTGATTCAACCTGTACTCAAAAATAGATTCATCAAAAATAACATAAGGTGTCATTTCCACTACAAGGCTATGCTTATTAAAAACTCTATAGGCAGCACTCTCCTCTGAGTATCCAAGGAAGAATCCTGGATCTGCTTTGCCATCAAAAGTTTTTAATTGGGTTTTGCCATTGTTGTGAATATAACACTTACAACCAAATGCACGAAAATATTTAAGAGTTGGCTTCCTGTTATTCCATAGCTCGTATGGGGTTTTGCCTTGGCGTTTGGTGAGGAGAGATCGATTCTGAGTGTGGCAAGCTGTGTTGATGGCTTCTGCCCAGATGTTCTTAGGAATTCCTGAACTGTGTAGCATCGTTCTTGCAGCTTCTTTCAGTGATCTGTTCCTTCTCTCTGCAACGCCATTTTGTTGTGGAGTTCTTGCAGGTGAAGTCTGATGTTCTATCCCTATTTGCGCACAAAAATCTGATATTTTTGCATTGAGAAACTCAGTTCCTCGATCAGTGCGTATGGTGATGACATTGGTTGACTTTTAGTTCTTCAGCTTTGTTAGCAGTTCAGGTATGCGCTCCATTGTTTCATTTTTCTTCCTTAGAAACACTGTCCAAGTAAAGCGAGAAAAATCATCAGTAATAACAAGACAGTACTTCCTACCATTTACACTGAGTGGAGTCACAGGTCCAAAAAGGTCCATGTGTAAGAGTTGAAGAATCTTCTCAGTGGATGGTGTTTCTTTAGTCTTGAATGAAGCTTTGATCTGCTTTCCAATTTGGCATGATCCACAAACATGGTCTTTGTCGAAGACTAGGTTAGGCATCCCTCGAACTAGGCTATGTCTTGCAAGTCTATTGATGACTTTGAAGTTCAGGTGACTTAGCCTATTGTGCCATAACCAGCTTTGTTCTGAAGTACTCTTGGAGACCAGGCATGTTTCAGGGGAGGAGGCTTTCCAATCTGCAGCGTAAATATTTCCCACCCTGAAGCCTTTCATTACAGTGGTCTCATCAGTGAGCTTGTTTATCCTGCACTCATCAGAACTAAACACAACATTAAAACCTTTATCACACAACTGACTTACTAAAAGTAAGTTGTGCTTCAGGCCAGATACATAGGAAACATTATCTATAGAAACATTCCCTATAGTGAGAGTACCATACCCTTTAGTGAAACCCTTAGAGTTATCACCAAAGGTTACCTGAGGACCATCTTTCTCAGTATAGTTGGAGAGGGCTTCTTTCTGAAATGTCATGTGCCTTGAGCATCCACTGTCAATGATCCAGCTGGACTGCTCCTTGTGTGCACCTCTCCTTGGTCCTTGATCCTGCAATTACTGAGTTTCAGGATCCAGCTTTAAACTAGATCCAGTTTCAGTATGCATGCAATGCTTTGGCACCCAATGTTGCCTGATGATGCGAGTGTTAAATGCAATCTTTGACTTTGACTTATGAGAGTTAGAGTTGACTTCCTTTTTCTTTTGAACATATCTCTTGCTTACTTCAGGCTTAGTCTTAGCCTTAAAGTCAGTTTGAGTATGTTGAAATTGTTGATTCTTGGTCCAACGTTTTTCAGTATACCCTGAACGCCTTGGTTCAAAGTAGTGTGTTGGAGAAGCATGAAAGTCATGTGACTTTCTGGAAAAGTCAGAATAATATGAACTAGGGGATGAATTCCTATGTTCATATCTGTGAGCATGGTTGGAATATGATTCCCAACGTTGTGTTCTATGACTTCTTGTGTCATAGTTCCTGGGGGTTGAACCATGTGAAGAGCAAGTGCAATGAGAACACTTGGTTTTGTAGTAGTGTGGTTCAGGAGACTGAACTTGTCTCTTAGGTTTACGCCTTTCAGTGGCATGTTGATTGTTATAGTTCCTTTGGACCTTTGGATTTTCAGTAGCCTTAGGCTTGTCAGTTGCCTTAGGCTTCCTGAAAGCCTTCTTGTCAGTAGCTTTTGGAACAGTTTGCTTCCTGAAAACCTGCTTTGGTTTTTCAGTTGCTCCTGTTTCAGTAGGTACTGGTTTTTCAGTAACAACCTTAGCCTTCAGTTTAGGCTTGTCATTAGTCTTAGCCTTCAGTTTAGGCTTTGTTTCAGTAGCAACCATACTTTCAGTGGAAGCCTTGTCAGTGGCTTTTACGAAAGATATGATTGGAAAGGTGGGCTTGGGTACCTTCAGGAAAGGTACTTTGTCTTTATCTTGGTTGAAACCAAGCCCTTTGCCTCGTGGTGGTTGAGACTCACTTAGCATGTGATTGGTGTATCCAGATTTTGTCCAGGTCTCAACCTTTGTTTTATAATATTCAATCCTTTCAGTAAGCAATGTGTTCCTTTCAGTGAGTTCACGTATTTCACAGTCCTTGAACAATATTTCATTGTTCTTTGCATCAATTTCCTTTTTGAGATGCATTATCTCAGATGTTTCAGTTTCAGGTAGGCTTTTGTTCAAGCCTTCAGTTTGTGCAACATCCAGTTTGGATGTTAGTTCCTCATTCTCTTTCTTTATCAGTAGAAAGATAGTTTGCAAATTTCGAAAATCCTCAGATAAGGATTCATATTCTTCCATTGAGACAGTTGTCTCATCATCCATGTTTTCGTTATCCTCTACTGAAGAAATTTCAGTTTTGGATAAGGTTTCAGTTGGTGTACTTTCAGATATAGTCTGAATCTCTTGCTTGGATGCAATGGATGGAGTAGATGGAATGAGTGCATATGATGTAGAGTTCCTGGTTTTAGGATCAATGTATCCTTCAGGCATTACATGAGCGTAAATTACCTGAGGGACAAATTCTCCGTTTCCCATTAAGCAGTAGACTTCAGTTGACTCCTCTTCTTCAGTGGCGAGAAGTCCTAGATCTTCATCATCAGAAGAATCTGAAAAGTGTCTCTCGTAGCTTGACTTGGAGGGAGTGTTGATCTGATCTGGATCATCATCAACAAGCATGGCTTTCCTCTCAGCCGCTCGTTGATCTCTTCTTAGCCTTAGCTCATCCCTTTCCTTCTTGCTTAGGTCAGGGCAGTCTGGCTTGAAGTGATCTGCTGCTCCACATTCATAGCAAACTCCTTTGCTATATTGTTGTCTTTCAGGCTTGGACTGAGTGGCAGTCGCGTCCTGATTTGATGTTGAGGTTGAAGTGTCAGTTGGTGGTGTACTTCTTCTGAAGCGGTTGTCTCTATGGAACTTTCTGAATCTGTTGTTCTTCAGATCTGCACGTTCAAAACATTTTGCCATTAAAACGTATTGTTCCATGAGTTCAGCCTTCGACATACCTTCAAGATCTAGAGCCTCTGGCTTAGATTCTTTGGCTGGGCTCTTGTCTGCCTTGAAGGCAACTATGTCCTGTGATGACGATGAGACTGGGATGGCTTCTCTTATTGGATTTGAGATGTTCAATATTCTTTGCCTCATCTCATGGCTCTTCAGTATGCTGAAGATGGCAGCAGTGGTGAGGTTGTTGAAGTCTGGACGCCCACTAATTTGAATTTGATAGGGCAACCATTCTTCACGGCGAAGACACCAAACTATCTTCAGGTTGATCTCTCGTTGAGTGTACTTTTCAGGTTTCAGGGCTCTAACAGCTATTAGAATCTGCATAAACCTGAGTTCCACTTCGCTAATGGTTTCTCCTTGTACCTGCAGAAAAGCATCATACTTCTGGCATTCAAGGGTTAGCTTGTTCTCCTTGATTTCTTCAGAACCTGCACACATCTGCTCGAGGGTTTCTCACATCTCTTTTGCGGTTACGCAGTGTTGGATGTGTACGAGCATTGGCCTCTCAAGGGTTCATGAGATGATATGTTTGGCATAATCATCTAGGCCACCGATCTTCTTTTCATCGGCTGAATATTCTGCGAGCGGCTTCTCTTCAGTGCCTGGTTCTCTTATGCCAGCTGTTTCCTGAGGAAACGTCTTCATGATCTTGATTGGCCCAGTTGTGATAACTTGCCACATCATTACATGGTGTGCTTTCAGGTAGGAAGTCATCATGTACTTCCAATAGTCGTAGTCCTCAACTGAGAACATTGGCAACATAAGAGATTTCTCCATTGGAGAGATTAGATAGAATGCAAATGAGTTTTCTGAAAAGATCTGTTTAAAAACCTTGGGTCTAAGAAACAGTGGTAATTAAACACACTGCTCTGATACCACTTGTTGGTCCCGAAACGAGTTTAACTGAGTGTATGGGGGGGGATACACCAGTCAGTTTTTATCAAATTAAAACTTTGTGCTCCTGAACTGAAGGGAGGTACTTCAGTGAGAGAGATGAACTTTCAGTTAGGAATCCTTCACTCTACACTTAGTGTTTGACTGATTGACTAATAACTTAAGTGTGCGGAATGTGGTGGCTTTAAATCTTACTCGTTTGCTTCAGAAAATTTAATGCAATTGTTTCTCTTTTCAATTAATCAATATTCAGTTGATGTAATATAATGAATAAGGAATACTGAAATTAAATGAGACAGAGAGACAGTGTTTGGTTTGCGTGGTTCGGAGATAAAAACTCCTACGTCCACGAGTACTCGATGTTAGTCGAGGGTTTCCAACTTAATGGAGATATAACAATCTTACAGTGATCAACCGTGAAGGTTAGATATACAGTTGAACTGATCACTACTAGCTTAGAACTAATTCTAATACTAAGATTGTTCTTCGGTTACAAATGAATCGCTATGAACACTAAGAATTGAGAACTGAAAGCTTCGTGAGTGTTCTGAAGTAGAGAGCTTGAAAGCTTGAGAGCAGAGATAGCGATAGCAATTTGATAGCAGGGTAACCGGTATTGAAGCCATTTGAAATAGCGGGGTATATATACTGCTCTCTCAAGGATATAGCCGTTGTGAGACAGAGCTTGTAATTTGAAATCTTCCCGTTGGAGTCTTCGTCCTTTTTGCCATTTTAGGTGTGTGCAGAAAGATCTTGTTCACCTAACCGAGATTTTTGCCATAAATGGAAATGCCTATGAAGTAGGCTGTCACTCAGTAGGGACTTCAGTTTAGGGCTTCAATGCAGACTTCAGTGGAGACTTCAGTCTTGACAGTCAGTACTGATCTTCAGTTTAGAACTTCAGGATGATCTTCAGTACTGAACTTTAGTTTGGCAGGGACTTAGTTTCTGGCTTCATCTTCAAAACTTCAGGACAACCTTCAGTGAGGAAGGTCCTTCAGTTTTGGGACAACTTGAATCTTCAGTGGTAAAGTTCTTCAGTGTACCTGAAAAATTCAGAACTCCCTAACAAGTGAGTTCAGACAAAAACACTAAGATTCAGTATTGGTCTTACTACATCTTTCAGGGGAGGTATTGGAATCTGAATCAAAACACTTATAAAATATTTCCCAACACTATGTTTACACATGTGCAATCTTCATTTAAATGTCTAATTTAATAGACCACTAATATAGTCTCGCCCTCTCTGTAACTAATGAATCTTTATTTTACTATATGAATACTTATTAATATTAATCAGGGTTATAAAAATGAGTCGAGATTGGATGTATCTGCGTTTACTTCCGAATGGGGGATTTAATCCACACTTCATTGCTGGGCTTGAGGAGTTTTTAAGATTTGCAAGTAGTCAGCCTCAGTTAATGGATGGAGAAAAAATCAAGAGTCCGTGTGTGAAGTGTAAGAATATATACTTTAGAAGTACAGATGTTGTACAGCTTCATCTCGCTAAAAAAGGTTTCACACGGGGTTACGATATTTGGAGGTTTCATGGTGAAAATAAAATACCTTCATATGCTCAAGAAACACGGGACGACGTAGATGTATAACCTGAAGAAGAATACGGGACATACCACGCGATGGTTCATGATCTCGGGGGTCCCAATTTTAACAACCCAGACATAGAGGAAGATCCAAACGCTACAGCAAAGTTGTTGTACGAGTTGTTGGACGCTGCCGATCAAGAGTTATACCCTGGTTGTAATAACCACACTCAGTTGTCTTTTGTGGCTCGTCTGATGACTTTGAAGGCCCGTTCTGGGTTGCCACAAAAGTATTTCAACGAGATGTGTGTGTTATTGAATGAGGCATTCCCAGATCACCACAAAGTGCCCATGAATTACTACAGCACACATAAATTGCTACGGGCAATGGGTTTACCTGTAGAAAAGATAGATTCGTGTAGGAATCATTGCATAATCTATTGGGAGGGGGATTCCCATCTTGTGAATTGCAAATTTTGCAATGAAAGCCGATACAAAGATAGGAGTTGGGGACGTAAACAAGTGTCTTTTAAGAAGATGTATTACTTCCCTTTAACGCCTAGTTTACAAAGGTTGTATGCATCTAAAGCTACAGCCGGCGACATGATCTGGCATTCAACCTCAGCTGATGATGGTGTTATGCGCCATCCTTCAGATTCTCTGGCGTGGAAGCACTTTAATGTGACTTACCCGAGTTTTGCAGCGGAGCCACGGAATATACGATTAGGACTGTCAACAGATGGTTTTCAACCATACGGTCAATCGGGACAACAGTACTCATCCTGGCCTGTTATCCTTACTCCTTACAACTTACCTCTGTGGTTGTGCATGAAAGAACAACTTACCTGGGTGGTGGACTGATGATGTGTGGATGGGTTGGCTCGCTTACTGGTCCCGGGATAATGTTGTTGCCAAATCCCAGGCAGCGAGGCGCAACCGGATGTCTGAGCCTCAGGGACCGGGTACTGGTCCTATCAAGCATAGGGGAGGGTCCAAGTCGGTCATGCAACGAGCTGAGGAAAAGGTAATAATATACTTTAAATAATAATTATAAATATGTGGTACAATTTTAATTCATATACGCATGTTTCAATGACACAACTCCATTGTGATTTGATGCATAGGGTCGTGAGAGAGGAGTAGCTCCGATTGATTGCATGTTCGACTCCTTCCTCGATGAGCATCGATACACGGACGGGACATACATCGATCTGAAATCTGAGGCGATAGCGGTAAGTTTTAATTTCAAAAGAATATATATGTATACTATATTTTCAACATTTATAATATGTATACTAACAAATGTTCATTTCTCGTTTACCTGCAGACTGAGGTGTTTCGCCGTGCTGACAAGGAACGGGCCCAGCTACCCGAGGGGGACCACGATGCAGTCGATATAAACGAGCTGTATCTGGAGGTTCTTAGCGGCCCGAACAAGAAGAAGAGGATGTTCGGCACGGGAGGCGCCGCGAAGGCCTTGAGAGCATCCATATTTGGGGGATCGTCGTCCACATCACGAGCATCCAGAGACGAGGTTGAGGAGCTACGGCGCCGAGTCGAGGAGCAGGATCGCGAGCGCCGTGAGTACCAGGCTGAGCAGCAGAGATTGGCTGAGCAGATGGTGCTCATGCAGACTCAATATGCCGAGATGATGCGGTGGATGTCTCAGCAGCAGGGAGGAGGTAGTGCACCCTCCTTTCCCTCTTATCAGCCTCCCCCGTCTGATGTCTCTCCTCATTTTCCTCCTGATTATGATTCGTAGATGCTACTGATACACTGTACTATTTTTTTTATTATATGGTTTGTCGTGGGATGCTACTGCTACATTATATTATTTGTTGATTATATGAAATCCGCGTTCATTATGAATTTCATTCGATTGGTTCAATTTTAAATTATTGTTCAATGTTCAATTATATTTGTATTGTTTGTTGTGAAAGGTTTTAGGCAATGGATAATAAAAAAATAAAATGAATTATTAAAATTAAAAAAAAAATGAGCTAACGACGGACTGGAATCCGTCGTTAGGTCAACGGTCAACCGCACCTAACGACGAATTCAAGTCCGTCGCCCCTAACGATGGACATAATCCGTCGTTAGGTTTCCGGCACCGTCAACGGCCACCGGGAGAACCTAACAATGGATTACAGTCCGTCGTCCTTAACTACGGATAAAAACCGTCATTAGTCCGTCGTTAGCTTACGACGGACTAACTTTTCCGTCGTCCCGTCGGCTAACGAAGAACGAAATACAGACGGAAAAAATCCGTCGTTAGTCTGTCGCTAGCCTCCCGGGATGACGGATTTCCTATGCTAAAGACGGATTTTTCCGTCGCCAGTGGCGCTTTTTTTTGTAGTGAGTGGTGCAAAAATATAGCGTTGTATCATTAATTACTATATATCTTATCCCATCCTACTTTTTCTCAAAATTAAAATAAAATAAAACATCTCATTTTAGTTGTCTTACCCCAACTCACTTCATGTCATACTTTATGAAAAAACTTACTAATGTGAGTGATGGTGCTTACATTGCCTCATTCATACGTTGGCATTTACCAGATTTATTAGTATGATAACCTAAATCGACTCAATAAAAGCTCGTTCGATTTTTGTTCGTTTAGTAAACGAATGTAGAAGTCAAACCTAATGGTATCTAGTTCAAAAGATTCATTAATATATTTGATTCTAATCTTAATGAGCCAAACTTTAAATAGTTTGTAAGTTTTGTAGTCGAGCATGTTTACAAATTTAAAAAACGAGTCAAACTTTGAATAGTAATTTTTTTTATTATATACCTAGTTCACAAAATTGCCCAATTATTATAAAGTAATTTAAGAAACGAGCTCAAACTCGAGTCAGACTTACTATTGAATCAAAAAAAAACTAAACTTAAGCTTGCTTTTTATTTATCGAATCGAATTCGAGCTTGATTTACAAAACTCAAACTGAATTCGATGGTTCAAATTTTCAAAATAGCATAATTGAAACTTGATAGTATGCATTAAAATTTGATCCAATTACAACTCTATTAGAGCATGCGCAGCGGCATGGCCTCGGGAGGCTCGAGCAAGGGGCTGGTCAAGGGACTCCGGAGCCGAGGAGAGAAACCCCCGCTGCACAGGATAGCCTCGGGCGTCCGACCTCTCAAACCTCCAGAGGCATCGGCGTTTTTACCGCTATGAGTGGGGGACACCCGAGCCCCCCCCCCCCCCCCAACCCACCCCCCCTATTTTATTTTTTTTATTTATTTATTTTAATACATAAATTCATCTATAAATATCATATTTCAATCCCACATTTTCACACATCTTCATCTATTATTCAATCTTTCAATCATCTCTCTTAAAACTTCCAACGTAATTCAAACTTTCACAACGGATCAAACAAGCCTTGCTTATTAAAAGATTTTGTTGAAGGATACGTCGAGAATGACCCCCGAGCAACTCGAGCTGCACAACGTGATGTGTTCTCAAATTATAAGTAGGTTTGATTTTTAGTTTAGTTTTATTTTTATTTTTGTAATTGTCATTTATAATGTTGCTTTTTCATTATTGTAATTTCAATTTCTAAGTTATTAGGTTTTTTAATTATTGTACTTTCAATTCTAAGTTGGTTTTTAATTATTGTAATTTCAATTTGAATGTTGCTTTCTAATTAATGGAATTTTAATTTTAATTTTCGTTTTTTTAATTAATGTATTTTAATTTTAATATTCGTTTTTTTAATGTATTTAAATTAATTTTTTTTATTCAATTTAATCTAATTAAATAAAAAATATTAAAATTAAAATTAAATTTTAATTACATATTTATATAATTTAAATTTTAATCTAAAAAAATACATAAATCAAAAACAAAACTCAAGTAGAAAACTCTAGTTGAGAGCCTCCCACTAAAAGAAAACACCACAAACTCTTTAAAATTCGTGGACCCCATACAAAAGATTTCTTTTTATTTACGTAAATGCAATCGAGAGGTTCTAAGAGCATCCCCAATGGAAGGCTCTCACTTAGAGCCTCCCAGTGGCATTTGCGTAAATAAAAGGAACTTATTATGTGGGGTCCACGAATTTTAGAGAGTTTGTGGTGTTTTACTAGGTGATAGGCTCTCAACTTGGAGCTCTCTACTTGTATTGTATTTTTATAATTTATATATATATTTTTGGAATATTTGTAATGAATTAAATTAATAAATATATAATTTCAATTTAATTTTAATTTTTAATTTTAATATTTTTGATTTAATTAGATGAAATTAAATAAAAAAATTAATTTAAATACATTAATAAAAAAAAATTGAAATTGAAATTACAATAATTAAAAATCTAACTTAGAAATTGAAATTATAATAATTAAAAAACATAACTTAGAAATTGAATTACAATAATTAAAAAACCTACATTATAAATGAAAATTACATTAAAGTTAAACTATTTATCATTCTTACTTTTGATTTTAGCCACCATCATCATGTGTGTCTCGAGTTGATCAGAAGTCATTTTTTATGTATATTTCATCAATATCTTATACTCCATAATTATCATTTGAGTGGAGACGAATTCCTTCAATCCTTGGACAAGTTGGCTCCGACTTTTCAAGAGAGAACTATTCAATTCATCAACCATTTTTTTTTTCTAATTTGGATGATATATTTTTGAAGAGAGATGGATGAAAGATTGAAAAATGAATGGAGATGTGTGACTCTCGGTGTCAATTTCGTAAATAAATGGAACTTTTTGTGTGGTGTCCACAGTTTTTAGAGAGTTTGTGTTGGTTTCTGCAGTGGGGGCTCTCAACTTGGGGCTCTCTACTTGTTTTGTATTTTTATGATTATGTATTTTTTTTTGGGGGGATATTGTAACTCCCTTCGTCCCAATAAGCATGACACAAAATTTTTAGGCACGGTTATTAAGAAAAGTGTATAAAGTAGTATAAGAATGATAAAAGTGGTAGGGTCCACACCTTTTTAAAAAGATAACTTTTACTATTTTAGAAATGTGCCAAGTTTAGTGGGACGTCCAAATGTAATTCAAATTTAATTTTTTATTTTAATATTTTCTAACTTGGAAGAGGTATTTTAGAAGAGAGATAGTTGAAAGATTGAAGAATGAATGAAGATGTGTGAAACTGTGAGATTGAAATAGAGTATTTATAGATAAATATATGTATTAAAATAAATATAAAAAAAGGAAAAATCAAAAAAAAAAATGGGGGCTCCGAAGTCCCCCACCGACAGCAGCAAAACAGGCGCAGCCTCCGAAGGCCAAAAGCTGCCTCTCAAACCAGAGTATCAAACATCGTGCTAGTACAAGTTGTGATTGATATAATAAAATTATACTACGTACTAAATGCTGCCCATATATATGTTCGTTTATTCTATTCTTTTTTCTTTCTTTTTTTGCATTTCTAAAAATAAGGTTCATTTTAAACAAAATTATACTTCCTCTGTCCCAATAAACATGTTTTATTTTCCATTTTGGAATGTTCCATTATGTCTGTTTTTCAGTTTGGAAAATAATAAGGGATTTTAAGTATGATTAGTAGTACTAATTAAAACACTTAAATCTCTAAATTAAACTCATTTATCTATCTAACCTAAATCCCAATACACTACATACTCAATATCCAAAAAAGAAGTCCACCCACCCTCATAACTCATCTTCTAGAATAATCAACCCAAACCATAACCCTGTCTTATCTCTCTCCCACTCCTCCCTCTCCCATTAATTTTTTCAAAGCGGCGCCTCCCTCCCCATTTGATTACTTCGAAGCGGCGCCTCGCTTCATACTCCCACTTCATCTCTGCCCTAGCATCTCCCACTTTAATCTCTGCCCTAGCATCTTTCCCTTTGATTACTTCGAAGTGTCTCCACACCATCTTTGCCCTACCATATCTGCGATGGGTTCTTCTTCTCCGGTGGCTACCCTATCCTAAGCTCTTCCTCTCTCCGAAGTGGCGCTGTGAAAGGCATGTAATAGGGGTTGTAATAAACATAATCCCCTCATATCATCCAGATTCCTTCTACTACCCATTTACCCCTTTAAATTTGTTTGATGAAATCGTTTCTGATTGTGTTTATGTGGGTTCTTCATATGCAACTACCCTCCTTGTTGAGGATACTGAGGTTTGAGAACCTCGGGGAGGAGCCTGAGGTGACTTCTGTGGCTTCGGAGATGGAGATGGTGACTAGGGAGGTGGAGGATCCTTCGATGCAGTAAGCATGGTTTTACTTCTGGTGAGATCTTTCCTTTTATGATATGTGAGTTGCATGCATGTGATCTATGAGTTTGAAATCACTGTATGCGAGTTAGGGAGAAGTCTTGAAATGATAAGATGATGCTCCCCTTTACGTGATCTGTGATTTGTGATCCTTGATTTGGTGAGATCTGGTGAGATTGTTGAGATTGGTGGATTTATGTTCTGTGATAATGCTGGGATTTATGTTCTTTGAGATCTGCTGGGATTTATGTTCTGTTTGAGATCTGCTAGGATTTATGTGCTGCGATATTTGATGGGATTTATGTCATGCGATATCTGATGGGATTTATGTGTTGTGATATCATGTGCTGGGATTGTTGAGATTGGTGGATTTATGTGTTGGGATTCATCTGCTGGGATTTATGTGTTGTGATCTTTGATCTTTGAGCTGAGATTCATGTGATCTGTGATCCATGTGATCTGTGATATGAGATCTGAGATTCATGTGATATGTGATCCATGTAATATGAGATTCATGTGATCTTTGATCATTGAGCTGAGATTCATGTGATCTGTGATATGTGATCCATGTGATATGTGATATGTGATATGGGATTCATGTGCTCTGTGATCTGTGATCTGTGATATGTGATTTGTGATAGCTGAGATTTATGTGATATGTGATCTGATATGTAGTGAGATTTATGTGATATGTGGTGGGATTCATGTGTTTTGTGTTTGCTGCAGAACCTATAAACAAAAACAAGATATGTAAAACTTAAAACATAAACACAAAATTAAATGCATTTAAACAAGATATGTATGCTAGTAAGTGCATATCTATCCCAAAATGCAATATAAAAGGTATTTTCACAAAACATGCTTACATTAACTTAATAACTGCATGTTATCCCAAAATACAACATCAACTGCATTAGATACAAAATATGCAGACAAGTATATGCATATTTAATTCTTAATGCTTACAAAAAACTGCATTTTTGCCAAATATGCAGATAAATTCTGCATATTCACTCAAAATGCATATAAAAAACTAATCTATCAACCATAAACCCTACTGTCCTTCTGAATCTAAACCTAAATCATCTATGAGCTTCTGAACTGAGTCTGGCCTTTCATTCTCAATCATGTACAACGAAGATTCCCTTACCAAACTCTCTAGAACTTCTAAGTCAATCGGAAGTAGTTGCTGCCTTATCAAGCTGTCCTTCTTCATGTGTGGTATTTTGTAGCTATTATGTCCCTTCACCATCATTATTTCCACCATGCAACCTTGTAGGCTAAGGAACACCTTGTTTAGAGACATTAGACTTAGTTCTTCAAATGATGTAAGCATTGCATTAACTAAAGAGTGAGCATTATAACATTTCTTCTATGATTAAATGCTTTGTATGGCTCTGAACCACCCCAAGTTGTTGACATTTGTGTCCGATGAGTTGGGTAGTTGATGAACTATTCTTATATCGAAGTCATCACTACTTGATGCGTTCCTGAAATCAGCATCTGTGTATTTGATATGAGGTCGAACATTGTCTTGTTGAATAAATATGGTCTTACTTGTACTTGCTAGCCACTTAAGTTTTATGGTTGGGATAATTTGTTATGTAAGACATTAATACATTAAATAAGAATATAAATAACTGAATAATGCAATAAATTCATTGTGGTAAGTCTACCTGATTGATCAAGCAATCTTTGATCACATCTTTGGTGATAGAGTTTATTGGTTTTGTTTGAAGTGTGTCTGCTGCCCTGCTTTTGGATTTTCTTTTGGCTGCAGCCTTATGTGTAAAAGGAAATATGTCAAGTTTACCATCGAATAAACATTCCCTTCATGATCAAATTGTGGTCTAGCCACTGCACACATAAACATAACCTTGGATATGAATTTCTTGTTTTGGCATGTTATGTGTGGCTCATTTTCTTCAGGGATAAGATAGAATTTGTGGGCTGTTTTGTGATATAGAACCACTTCTCGTCAATATGGATTGTGTTATTCATGCTCTTGAACTTAAGAATGTTCAGAATCCTATCAAACTCTAGAGCTTGTAAGGAAAATGACAATCTTAGGAGTTTGTTTGGGGCTGTGAGATCAGGTTTTATAGCTGATGTGTGAGCTTTAATCAAGCCATTTTTCACTCATCTCCATACAGTGCTTTCACTATGAACAATACCAGCAGCTAGCTTTCTAGTTGTGGATCTTTCAAATAAATCTAAACCTTGAACGAGTGTCAAATCTAGATGTATTCTCTTTCTTCTTGACGTGTTGGGTTTTAGATTTTGTACAAATATACTCTGACCTGCTTCTTTTTATTTTTTTGCAGTTGTCCATAACCTACTAATGCTCCTTGTAGAGATGTTGAACTTGGCTGCAACTTCAGTCATCTTCCCTCTTCTTGGCGTGCCATTTTTGGAGTCTTCAAGAAGCTCTTGCACTATAGAGTTTCTTTGTTGTGTTGAAAGATCCTTCTTCACCATCTTCACCTTCCTTCTTTTCTGTATTTTTTTGATTTGGGAGTAGTTTTAGTCTTCTGAAAGTTGGGGTTGTAATAGCCGAGACATGCTCTATATATAGAGATTTTAACACCAACTTTTATAATAATTACTTGGATAATCTTAGTTTTGAATTTGAATGAAATATTTAGCGCCAATGTTTAAGTAAAAGAGAGTGTTTTATTGTTTGGCAGCGCCATTTTCACAACATGTGTTCTGTTTTTATTTTTATTTTAATTTTGCAGTGTTTAATTAAATTTGTTTGATTTCCATTTACATGCATTTGTTTAATTCAGTTAATTAGTCATCATTCCGGTAAAAGAAATTAATTAAAATAATTTATGTTTAATCATTTTAAATAATTATAATTTCATTAATTAATTTATCAAGAATTGATTAAAAAATAATTTATTTTTAATGAATTTAAATAACAGTAAAAGAAATTTAAAAAGAAAATACATAATTATTAAATATAATTGTAAACTCTTAAAACACTAAACCACATAGTCTAATTTACGTGCAAAATAGAAACAAGACATGTTTAGCAGGACGGGAGAGTATTAAATTTAAATTACAAAATGGAAAATTTCTAATATAAAATTTATTATTTTAGACATTAAGGTCGCAACACTAATCTTAACACGCACAATAAACGTGCATTTTAGAAATTGAGGTAAATGTCATACCACAAGGTATAATTAACCTTAATTAATTATATTGGGATGGCAGCATAAGTATTATTTAATGAATATTCTTGATGCACGACAATCTTGCGGCAACAGTCATCCACTAGTTGGAACAATCAATAATTGATATGGAGTGGAGAGTGGTACTGGGTTCACAAGGAATGTGATTCATCAATTATAAATACTACTAGTATATAATTATGCCATCTTAGAGTAGCTTTATAGAGAGTGTGAGGAAAGAAAATTAACCTATAAATATTTGGATTGCATATGCAGACAAGCTACACACACCAAACATAACATAAATATCACACAGAGATTTTCTATTTTCGAACTTCACAAAAAAAAAAAAGAAAAAAAAAGAGAGAAAGTAGACGTAAGTAAAGTATATATGGAGAAGCAAAAGGCATATATTGCAGCTATAGTAGTACAATGCAGCTATGCAGGCATGTATCTGTTGTCAAAGGCAGCTATGTCTTCTGGGATGAAGCCTTCCGTCTTCGTCGCCTATCGACAAGCCTTCGGCTTCTTCGCCTTGCTCCCTTTCGCCTTCTTCTTCCCTAGGCTTGTTTTCTACATCTATTATCAGTCTATCACTTGATTTCTTTCTCATATATATATATATATACTACTTTTTCTCAACAGTATTTTATTTTTTTTTATAATTAATTTGCAGTAAGGGTGCTCCTATTTCAAGGTCTGGATTCTTTAAGATTTTCTTTGTGTCTTCATATGGGTAAATAATTAACTTGAGTCATGATTCTTGATTAGATTTTTTTTTTAAATGGTTAAAATTTGTGGTAAAAATGAATATTGATTAATGATGAGTGCATGCATGTGATTGCAGGCTGGCGTTGAGTTTTAATCTGAATTTAGCAGGATTAAAGTATATTTCTGCAACATTTGGTACAACCATAGTTAGTATAGTTCCAGCTTTGGTGTTTATCATGGCTGTTTGTTTAAGGTATCTCTTTCAATTACCTTAATTTCTTTCTAAACTACTCCCTCCATCCATACATGATAAGTATATCATTATTACGTAAACGTCCATAATAAGTATATCATTATTACATAAACGGGTCGTCCATAAAAAGTGTATTATTTCCTCATTAGTATATAGACCCATACATTTTTCAATACAATACATCACATCATATCTCAATATTTACAAAATTACTACATAACATTATAGTTTTTCTTAAAACTTGTGCTCTCTCCTCTATGATACATTTATCATGGACAGAGAGAGTATAAATTATCTATAGGTATAAAGTTGTAAAAAGAAGAAATATATGGTGTATTAGTAGTTTAGCAAAAGATTATAAGATTCACTTGCAATTAAAAAAAAAGAAGAAAAAGAAACACATGTAGTATCAGTCCAGATGTTCCTTTGCATAATGATCTGACACTTTTTTATTGTATTAATAAAATCATGTAACATAATTAATGATTTAACATATATAAAATATTATAAAATCTTACACTAAAAGACAATAAATTAACTCATTATTCCATATAGTATATATTCAAGTCCATTATAAGTTCTCCATTACAATAGTTAGATGCCAAAGAACATTGCCTTTTTTGTTGGAGTATAGAAAGTAGAAATCATCCACTACATCTTGTCCTTTTCAATTTTCATTTTAGGTTCTTTTTTTTTTAATTTTGTTTTCAAGAGGTAGCTTCAAGAGTGTAAAAGTACATTTTATTTTCTTTTCATTACAGATAATAAATAAAATTATGCAAGACTAGCTATTAATACTTACACCAAATTAAATACACAAATTTTAATTGAAATTTCATGTAAAATACGAACTTTCAAAATTATATTTCAAATTATGATTTTTTTTTTCAAAATTTTCGAATTTTACATATAATTGAATATTTCATTCACAGATTCCACTTTATAGAGAAATTTTTTTTATTGAAAGTAATGAAGTAGGGCTTAATGATGACGAATATAGAGATAAGATGATGAATATGCTCTTAAATAAATCTGTGTAGAAGGTAGTATTTAGAAGGTGAAGGTTCAATTTTATGTTAAAATTGGAAAAATTGCAAAATTATAATGATGTAAAAGGTAAATTTGAAAGTTTATATATTATATGAAAGTTAAACTAAAATTCGTATATTTTAACCTGGTTAGAAATCCCGACATAAAATATAATTGACATTAATTTTCAAATTAAATAGAGCGCAAATAAACAAACTGAATACATTCAAGTTTTATTTGACTCTGAATGTGCAGCTAACTAGGGAAGTTAATCGGGTCCTGATTTATTCGAAATATCAGTTTATTCGGTTCGTTGTTATTTGGTTGAATTTTTTTTTCGAATTGAAAAGTTACAAGTTTAAATTTAAATATTTGGTTTTCAGGCTAATTCATTAGATCAATCAAGAGAGAATAATTATGAAAACATTTAATCTATATTATGATTCTATATTTGTAAAAATAAATATGCAAAATATAATGGGTAAATAAAATTATTAACACATATACAATTTTTGCATAAAAAATTAAATGTATTACATAAATATTTTTGTTTTATTTTTCATTCAGTTAATTGAGTTAATCAATTCAGTTTTCGAAATAACTATGTCGGGTTTAGATTATTTTCCTTCCAATTCATTCAAGGCTTTAGGCTGAAAAAATATTTTGATTTATAAATTTTCGAACCTAACGGACTTCAATATCGAAGTGATGTTCAAGTGAAGCCGTTATTTCAGGCTAAATTGACACGGCTAAATTGACATGGCTAGTCCTGCATCATTCAAAATATATTGTCAATTATATTCATGTTTTTATTATAAAAAAAAAAAGGAAGCATTGAGAGTAGTGTTTATGAATAAATAATATTATATAGGATCGAAGAACTAGCTATAAGGAAGTGGCATGGAGTAGCCAAGGTATTCGGCGCCATACTTGGTTTGTCCGGTACAATGGCCTTCACCTTCTTCAAGGGCCCTGCTTTATACTCATCACACCAAAGTGCCCACCATCTGTTCGACGAAAACACTCACTCAAAACAGCAGCAATGGATTAAGGGCTCTCTCCTCGCCATCTCTGCCCAAATCTTCTTCGCCATGTGGCTCACAATGCAGGTTATTTTTCTTATTTAATTTCTATCTTTCTTATGTTAATTAATTAAGGGAGATGGCTATATATTAATCTTGAATGACACAGGCTCCACTCCTGAAACTATGCCCAGGCAAATTTAGGCTGACAATTATGCAGTGTGGGTTGAGCTCTCTATCAGCAGCAGTGTATGCTGCAGCTATGGAGAGACAAGAATCATCGTGGAAGCTTCAATGGAATATCGATCTTTTAGCTGTCTTATATTGTGTAAGTGACTTTTTTTTTAATTTTTTGTGGGAAAAAGAGAGTTTAATGGAGGGTTGGAAATTGCAGGGTGTGATAGTGACAGGGTTGAGTTATCTGTTGCAAGCATGGATTATAGAGGAGAAAGGCCCCGTTTTTAGCGCAATGTTCGGGCCGGTGGCGCTCGTCATTGCCGCCTTCTTCTCTGCTGTTTTCCTCAACGAAACTCTTTACTGGGGAAGGTACATATTCATTTTTCTATTTCTATATACCAGTGGAATGAGCTTTAAGTTGACATAATTTTTTGAGATATCCCACTAGCAATCACATATTTCAAAAATAGTTAAAATTTATCTCTTCAAAAATGTGTGGATCCGAATATATTTATCACTTTTACACTACTTTATACACTATTCTTACTAACCGTGCACAAAAGTAAGTTTTGTGTCACGTGTAAAACTAAAATTAAAAAATAAAAGCAAAAAATCAAAATGCAATCGTGAGAGATGAAAGAGGGTGTATTCAATTAGGATTCTGTTGGATTTTTTTGGAATTTATAAAGTGTATGGATCTAGAAAATTTATAGACTCCTGTAGAGTTTGACAGACTTTTTTATTGATTTACATGTATTTTTATAGATTTGATCAGATTCTTAAATATATTCTTTTTATTGATTTACATATATTTCAATAGACTACAGAGTAAGGGATGATAATGGGTCGGGTTGAACCGACTTCCCTATGTCCAGACCTGACATGCAATTTTGTGAATGAACCCAACCCCGACCTATTGCCCAACCGGGCTTGTGATTCAAGGTCAAGCCTAGGCCCATGTGGATTGGGCAGACTTGAGCAGACATACATATTTTATTTATTTTATTTTTATTTTTAACATATTAAAAATATATATAATTAATTTATTTTAAAATAAATTTATATATTTTAATATTCATTAATATGTTTATTAATTTATAGTTATTATACATAATAATAATAATATTTATATTATTTTACTCATATATTTTATTTAATATTTCTATTAATTTATTTTTATTATACATTAATGATAATAATAATTGTATTTATATTATTTTAAATTTATAATTTAAATATCAGATATCTAAATATTCGGATCAGGCTTGGGTGGACTTAGGTATGTCGGGCCTAAACATTAGCCCAAGCCCAACCATGATGTCCTCGAGTCAGGGACTGGGCAAAAATTATCACCCCTAATAGGAACCAAAAATAACATAATGGTAGTCGGATTTAGGGATGATAATGGGTCGGACTTCCCAATGCCCAAATCCGCCCCGCAGTTATATGTACAGGCCAAAGCCCAGCCCAAGGGCTTGAAAATTAGGCCCAAACCCATATGAATCGGGCGGAATCAGCCAAGATCCATGATTTTTTTAATAAATTAATTTTAAATATTTTTTATTTTTAATAAATTAAAAAATATATATTTATTTTTTATTGTATTTTATATATTTTAATATTTATTATACTTTTAAATTCAAATAAATATTAATTCCAAATTTATTTAGTTATATTTCTTATTTAATTTATACTTATTATATATTAATTGTAATAATAATATTAATACTATTTTTAATTTATATATTAATTATATAAATGTCAGGTCGGACTTGGGTGAGCCTGGATATGTTGTGCCTAAAAATTGGCCCAAAATGACCCATCGGGCTTAAGATTTTGGCCCAAACCCAGCCCATAACGTTATTAGGTCGGGTTTGGGCGGGTTTGAGTCAGATCGGGCTAAATTGTCATCCCTAGTCGGGTTTGTAGAAGTCTGTAGAAGAATCTGTTGAAATCTCTAATGATTATAAGAGATTTTGTAGATAAAATTTATTTATAATTATAAAATTCATGAAAATCTATTGACTATTATAATCCATGGATTGTTAAATATCTAGAGATTTTATAAGACTTTTTAAAATCTATATATTGAATATATCTGGATTTTTAAAAAGTTTTAAAAATCTGAATTGAATACCCCTAGATTTTAAAAGTTCAAAAAACTCCTATAGACTCCCCAATCAATCGAGACCTAGAAGTGTGACACACATATATTGCATCTCATTTAAAAGAATGTGACTTGGCCGGGTTGACTCTTACTCATAACATTATACTCGATAAATTAAGACGATGAGATGGATTATTAGTCGTACAAAAAATTTTAATTATTAAACTTTTTGTTATTTTTATTGATTTAATAAGAGATTGACAAGTATTATAATTAATTCATTATTTAAAATTTAATATATGTATATTTTTATATATACTTTTAAATTTTAATTTTATTTATACCGTATTTTATTCTTATTTTAATATAAGACGAGATCTTATACAATTTGATAATAAAAATATTATTAAATTATTAGAGCTACTCTCAAGATAAATAAAAGGAATAATTGATATTTCATTTGTTCCATTAACGTTGGTTTATTTTGACGAAATTGAAAATAAATCATAAGTTTTTTTTCTTTATATTATACATATGAAAAAATATTTTTTTAATGTTCACAATTTTTTTTTAAAAAGAATACATAATTGAACATGTATTTGTCTAAAAATCAATCAATAATATAATAATTCATTAATCCGACCACAAATTCGTAAATAATAATAAGTATAAAAAATATTACTTATTATTGAATAATTATAAAATTATTATTGATATATGTTTCGTATTAATATATATATATATATATTATTTGTATGAGTCGATTTTGGGTTAAACAAGCTTAAGTGGATTTTGATCCGGACGGACTTGAACTTCACCAGTCAGTAAAATATAATTCAATCCTAACTATTTCAAAATAAGAGTCGGTCCTAATTAGGTTCGAACCCACCGGTCCAAATGGATTTATCGGGTCCGAATTTGTACACCCCTACTAAGTTGCACTCGAACTCATTATTATCAATAATGTCACTGACCTTTTTTAAAATGTCGATTTGTTATTTAGTTATTTAACATAATGGTTTGATGAGAGTTTTGATGTATTGCAGTTTATTGGGGTGTGGATTGGTGGTGTGTGGGCTTTATAGTTTCTTGTGGGGTAGGAAAACAGAAGCCCATATCACAGCCCAACAAGTCTTGGATCAGCCCATCGATCAAGCCCATTTTCAGGGCCCAAATCCGCCAATATCTCCCGATGAAGAACAGGGGAAAGACACGCAATTACAAAAGAGCCCCTGAACATAGTTATTAATGCTTTTTCTAATTTTGTATCTTGTAGAAAAGTATTCCCATGTTTTTTTTGAGAGTTTCTTAGTTTCTATTCTCAATAAAAAAAAAACAAAAGAGTTCTTAGTTTCTCCATGTCGCACGAAAAAAAAAGTATTTTGATTTTGCATTAGATTGGTTTTTGTTTTCGGTTTTTGAACTATGAATAGGATAGACTCATTACATTCATAAAAAGGCTATGATAATTTACTGAGCGTGAGAGTCAAATAAATCGAAAATTTCATATTTGGTTCAGGAAGGGATTATAGCATTTATAAAATGAACAATACTTGATTTATTAGATAATAAAAAATAAAAAAAATTTAATACTATTCGAAATTCAAAAGAACTGCATGAAGCGATCATTGAAACAAAACTAGAAAAAGCCCGAGATCACTTACGTAAAGTAGAAATGCCAGGAACGAAAAAATGATTAATTAAGTAATGGATTGTGAAAAATATATGCACCTTTCAAAAGTGTGAAGAAAATAGAAAATAAAATACTCTTAAAATACTTGATTTGATTATGAATTAAGAGTGTTTCAGAATATAAAAGAATAATTGGAAAACATTCAAACTTTCAACGTTTTTAATAATGTCTAAGGTATTCTCCTCCAAAATACAATATATACCTATACTTAGCTTTTCTAAATCACTTATCATTGAAATATATTTTTATCCATATAACACCATTTTACTTATATATCTATATGTGACAAGACAAGATAGCTTGATTGCTCATTGCAATGACCAATTGAGTAAGGATATTTTATCTTTACAATATAACATATATGGATCATGTCATACCAAATTTTTATTAGTGTGCCCTACTTTTTTCTATGGTTTAATGATTATTACCTTCTCCATATCACTATGAATAATGTTTTATTTGTAAATAAATTTGATTACTAGTAGGTGTCATATTTCAAAACATCCTACAGAAATAATACAGTATTAACTTCTCATTTCACATTTGTCATTGAAAATCATTCTCTCACTTTTCTTGGTATTTGATTTTTGTTCATGGATTATACTTATTCAGACACGAGAGAATATAATCAATAAGGTTTACACAAAGAGCATTTTCAAGTAATAATTATAAATTAATCTCTCTTTAATTTTCTAAAATAATTACTCCCTCTACCTCTCCATCTATAATCCCCAAACAGCCTAAATCTAAAGTTCTTTGTATAATATTTCATCCGTCAACTATAATATTCCATCCGTCAATAAAAAGTGTATTATAAGAGAGTTGAGGATTTAAATAAAAAATTGAAAAATGTATTTTAATGGAGAATGAGACTCATAAAATAGAATAAATATGAAATTTAAAAAATTAATTGTTTTGTGAGACCATTTTTATAAACAAAAAGAGTACACTTTTATAGACAACTCCAACAAATAATGAAATATATTTTTCATAGATAGAATGACTTCTATTTAAAAAGAGATGGATTAAGATAATGAAATTTTGTCTACTTTCTTAATTTTGAATTTGTTATGAGCGAGAACACATGTTTAGGACTATAAATAGTACTCCCTGCGTGTCACTAAACTTGACACACTTTCTTTATTGGGACGTTCCACTAAATTTGGTACTTTTCAAAAATAGTAAAAGTTATATCTTCAAAAAGGTGTGGACCTTACCACCTTTATCTCACTTACACTACTTTATACACTCCTTAATAATTGTGCCAGAAAAAAAGGTGTCAAACTTAGTGGGACAGATGGAGTACCAAATTTGGGCCACGAGGCAAGTGACACCTATCATATGTATATGTATGTGTCTGTTGGGAAATAGTTATAAAGAGTTTTGATTCAAATTCCAAAATCTCTCCTGAAAGATGGTTTAAGTCCAAAACTGAATTTTGGTCTAAGTCTTTGTTCTAAGAACTCATATGTTAAGGAGTTCAGTTTATAGGTAAATTAAGATTGAATGACTCCAAACTGAAAGATAAAGACCACAACAACACTGAAGTCAATCTGAAGAATAAAGACTTAAGGATTGTTGAAGTATACATCTCCCGACAACTGGAGTCCTATACTGACTAAAGCTACTCAGGAAACAATTATTCAAATGCTGCAAGTTACCATTCTTGGCAAAGAAACTGAATCCAAACTGCAAACACCAAAAATGGCAAAGAGGACGAAGACTTCGAGGGGAAGAAATTGAAAGCTTCGGACGCTCACTTCTCAATGACTATTATTTTGAGAGTGTCCTATAAATACTTCAACACCTCGTTAAAATCAAACACTTGTTACCAGGTATTCAAACGCTATCAAGTTTTATACGCTCAAAGTTCACCTCGCTCTCAAATATGTCAATCTTAGAACACTCAAGTTCTCTGTGTAATATCTCTTAGTGTGTTTTTAGTGATCGAACTTGTAACCGAAAAATAGTTCTAACTTTAGCCTTAGTGTTATTAGATGAAAGTGATAAGACTCAACTATAAATCAAACGTTTTAAGGTTGATCACTGTAAGACAACTCCACTTAGTTGGAAACCCTCGAGTCACATCGAGAATCATGGACGCAAGAGTTTTTTTTATCTACGAACCACGCAAACCAAACACTGTGTCTTTGCTATTTATTTTCAGTTCTCTTTATCTCTCTAACTCTATATTGCATATCTTGAATACTAATTAAGAGAAAATTAAAACTATAACATTAAGATTTCTGATAAATGAGTAGCTCTTTAAAATCACCACTTCTTCACCGCTATAATTAAGATATTAGTTCATCAGTTCAGCATTTGTTGTAAACTGAAGGATTCTTATTTAAAAGTTACTCAATCTGAAGTTATCTCCCTTCAAATTTGATCTAGTTGTTAAGCTAAAAATCTAACTGTAGTACGTGGCGTTGTTAAGTCCAGACCCACTGTCCGTTAAAGGGAATCAGTATCAGGCACGAGGAATGTTTCCAGCCAATATACTTCCAGTTATTATATTAACTTATGTTCGACTAAAAACGTATCCTAAGTTAATTAAATGAAGTGCAATACGTGTTAGTCAACCCGAATGTCGTATCTCAAAGGAAGGCTATGCAGGGCTATTAATAATTAGTACTAACATGCAGATAATGTAATCCTAAACATTCTAATAAGGGTAAGATAGAATAATTCTAAATTAAGACGAAAAAGCAATAAATATGGGGTCCACAAGTGATTGAAGTCTAGGGTAAGATCATCTCTAATCTAGGTCGATGCTTATTCAATCAACCAAATCTCTAATAGGCTTCCCCTAAGTTGATTAGCCAATAACTTCAGTATTCCTAAACTAATCCGTGACTAGCACTTTCGTGTATAGATCACACTCTAATGACTTCCTTATTCTTAAGCTAATCCGTGTCTAGCACTTTCGTGTATAGAACACACTTAGAGTAACTCTAATCAAGAAGTGATTACCTAATTACGTTTCCGATTCATAGGTTAGGTTGTTTGATTATGAATGCGACATAGAATAATTCATTTCAATCCATTCTATATCTTCGAGACGTACATGGTGATCAAGCATGCAAACCCTTAAGCACGGATCAAACAACCATACAAAAGATCAGATTAAAGCATCAAACCATAGAATATAAACAATCACACCCTAGATAAGAATTTAACCAACCAAATTGAAAAGCAAATCCATAGAAAGAGTTATCTTCATAAACTTACTAAGAATTCACCGTTTGGTAGCTAAATTCCTTCAATCCTTGGATACCCCAAGGATCTAAACTAAGAAAGCAATAAAACAAGTGTTTGGGAACTTCTCTCTCGAGTTACAAGGTTAGGGGATGAAGAACTCCCTGAAAATACGCCTAGGAATACTTTAAAACGCACACATAACTGCTGGTCAGCGGCCGCTGGGAAGCCAGCGGTCGCTGGCTGCCACCTTCTGTCTCTCAGCCTAAGTCTTCCCAGCGATCGATGGTTGCGCGCTAATGTCCCCGTCTGCTTCTGCAGCCCAGTGATCGCTGGGATACCTAGCGATCGCTGGCTGCACTTTTCAGCTCCTTGTGCTTCACTCCTTCTTCCCGTTTCATGCTCGTACGCCTCTTCTTCTTCCGGCTTGCATCAATGGTCTTTTCGGCATAAATCCTCGCTCAAATCATCATCTTCCACTCCTTCCTGCGTATTACATGAACAAACAATGTCACGTCCCCATTTCACTCCTCTAAGTAAAATCGAGGAAAACGTGACTAAAAGGGAAAAACTGATAGCGAAACGCAACGAAAACGTTGATAAATGGATATAACGTGAAACGCACATCAAAGAGGAAGATTTCGATAGAGTTGTGAGACCGAAGTCCAATACATCAACGAAAACTTAACGTTTGAAGTCATCAGGGATTTAAAACAACGTCAAGAAAATACGGAAACAAGTACAGGTCTGAACTACATAGTTCGAAAGCAAGATAGATAGTTAAAAAGTTCTTGGATCTAAAACAATAGTCTGGCAGCGGAAACTAGATCCATATCTAGATTTACATGTATGACAACATATAAATCACCGAGAGTAAAACAACAAGAGTTTGACAAAAACCACTGCCGAGCCTTCCACTTCGTCATCACGACTTAACCTGCACATTTATAAATATATGCAGGGCTGAGTACGAAAGTACTCAGTAAACACATGCCGAAATCATATTCGTACTGATATATTTGCAATTGCCGTAATACAGTACAACATAGGGATTTTTGTCACTAAAGAACCTATGTTCACTAAAATTCTTTTTGGGATCTTAAAAGTTCAACTGCGCAGTCTAAGTTCTGGAGTAATCAAACATATCTGTAATTCTGTGTGTCGGGAAAGTGGCCACTTTCCGCGAACACTGAACCGGCCAACCTGCTAAGATGACTCACGGTTCTGGTGTACACAAACCTTAAAAGATATAAATCTTCAAAGGTCCGAAATCGATTAATTTATCAACAGATACGCATCATACCAAAATATAAACATTTTCGACAATGCAATACTTCATAACATTTCAAATTCTAGAACATTCTAAATGAAAATTATACTTTGGTACAACGCATACAATTTGATTTGTAAAAGAAAGCCTACCTGATGTGCTTCCTCGGCTAACGAAAGTCTGGTGCAAATCGACTGGAATTTCCTTTCGCCGCACCTTAATCGTAATTAAGAGGGAAAATACTCATCGTGAGTATTAATTGACGTATCTAATTAAAATGAAATAATATGCTATTATTTCATGAATTATTCCAATTATTACTCGATTTAAAATTGAGTCCTTAGTAGTTAATGCAACTATCATCATTAAAGAGTTCTAATAATTATCTAATTATTGAATCTCCCTAATATATTTTCTAAGTCATTGAGAATATTATTACAAAATTTATAATAAATGGATCTAAATTATTGGATTAAATCTAACTATTTATAACTAATCCTTTTAATTACTATCTTAAACCATAGATTAATTAAATCATTATAAGAGATAACCAACCCATTCCTATAATCATTCTGGGCCCATTTATTATGTCCATAACTTCATTAAAATCGAGCCCATTGAAATTAAAATCATGCCCAGTCTAATATTATGTAATTCGGCCCATTCTGATTTTAATTACTTGGCCCTTTTGTTTTATTCGTTTTTGGCCCATTCATCATTTTATTTACCCAACCCATTTGGTTTCTACTCCTAGCCCATGCGACACTTCTGTTTCTAATACATCTAACACACTTAACCCTAATTCAATCATATTCACTCTCTTCCCCACAACACAAAACACGACTCCTCTCCATCTCCCTCGCCTCTCTCGTTTCTGTCTCTGTTCTCTCCAGTTCCATTGTCTCTTGCTCGACCTCTTCGCCGCTCCTCTTTCTCGAGTTTTCTCTCCGTCGCTCTCTGTCCTCCCTCCATCGGCAGCGACGCAGCCTTGTCTCTCTTCTCTTTCTGTCTCCTTCCTCTTCGACGCCTCTGGAGGTAATTTTTTTTCTTCTTCCTAATTTCTCAATTTCTAGTTTTAAATCTTAGTTATTTTTCTGAAATCTTCACAAATCTCTCCATCTCTAACTCTCTGCCCTCGATTTCTCTCTCGATTAATTAGCGAGATGATTTTACGGAAGGTGTTTGCCGGGGCTTCTTAGACTACAGTCCTTGGCTTTTCTCCTAAAGGTAGTCTTTTAAATTCTTTCTTTATAATCTCGGGTTTAAAAGTGAATGTTCTTTCCTCCTTCACTGTTTTAGTTTCAAAATTTGACAGGCTATGATTTCGAATTTGGGGATAAATTTCTGAAATCTTAGAAATTCAGATTTTTAATTCTTCGTTTTCTGCATGATTAGATTCTTTAAATACTTTGCTTTAAACAATAATCTAGACCATAGATTCATTCTGAGCTGTGAAGAAAACGAAGCTTTGGTTTAGTGTAAGAGTTTCACATTCTGAATGGTTTTAAAGTTTTTAATCAAATTCTGACTTTGGTTCTGTTCTATTTCTGGTTGAGGGGCACATAATTTGGTTGCTGGTCTTATTTTGGTTGGTTCGTGGAAGAGGTTCTGGGGATTGATTCCCATGAGGTAGTTTCTGTTTTAATTTCTGAGATTTATTTAACTTTTGAGTTGGTTTATCACATCCTGGAGTTATTAATGTGTATAGATTCTGCTCTAGAGATATAAGCGTATTGAGTATGTTCTGGGACTTGAGTCCAATATAAATACATAAGTTCAAGCTGTACTAAGAAAAACAGAATCTGTATATATATATATATGAAAGTCTATGCATTCTGTCCTGAAGTCTGCAGCATATTGATAAATATATTATTATCTAAGTGTTCTATTCTTGAATCTGCAAGTCTCTTTCTAAATAACTTAGGATTTACAAGCTTCTCAGTCCTCTAAGTTCTTGATCTGCTAATTCTTAACTTAAACCTTAAAAAGTTTCTAATTTCTTACCTCTCTGTTCTTTAAGTTTTGTGGAAGAGGGTCAAAGTTCAGCTTTCCCTTTCTTTTTACAAACAGCAGGTCTTAATCTAATACTAAGAAATAAGACTAGAGTATTAATAGTATACACTCACACACATATATATATATATAGTTATATCCATGTTCTGAAAATCAGAGCACCTATATTTTAAAAGATTGCAGGCTCTGTATAGAACCTCCTTTTCATTCAAACGGTTAAAAAAAATAAGGGAACTTACTCTTTCTCTAGGATTCGGCTAAGAGAGCTCCAAACTGACTTCTGTGAAGAGAAAGAAGAATAGATGATTTAAGCTATTGTTAAAACTGTGAAACCTGAATGCTTAACACTATTTTTACCTTAGTGGTTCCTTAGAATTCTTGGGGTTAGGGCGACTTGATATGCTTCTTAACTTGAGTTGGGGTGGCTAGGAGAGCTTTTCTGGAGAGATGAGTGCTGCTGGGAAAGTTTCAATAGGAGTGAAAGTGATTATTTAGGTAGGATATAAGGGAGAGTGTTTCTTCTTATGAGTTGGTTTGCAACGTACTCTAATCTTATATCATAACTGCAGGCACTTGAGTTACTCTATGAATTTTCAGCCTATTCTAATACTATATCTATTTATCTTGACTTTGGGGCTGTCATTATGTTGATGGTTCTTCCTCCCTTGCAGGTTTAATGAGAATGGAGAGATGGTGGATTGACAGTCAGTCATTGCTCTTTCTTGTTGCTGCTGCCCGTCCCCTCCTTATATCTTCTTTTCTTTCTATAATTGCACTCCACTTGAGGCTGCCTTAAAGTATGAAAGATTTGGGCAGAAACTACAATCTTATATTAATGTCTAAGATTTGTTAGAGATATATGTCTATACTGCAAGACTAAAAAGAAGATCTGCAGTAGTCTTGGTTTCCTATTGTATATACTCATTAATGTATTACTTCGGTTGGAAACAAAACCAATATCACACTCCTTCTATTCTGCAGCAAAATATATATATATCTGATCCTAGGTTACTGTACTTGTATATATATTTTTTTAGACTTACTGCTCATCATTATATTCATCTACTTTACTACTATATTAATACCTTATACTATATATACATATATACGTGTGCTTCTCTTTTCCTTACACAAGGTTACATAATATATATATATATATATATATATATATATCTCATGTTCTTCTCTTAATTAGGCATAACATATAGCTTATAATATATGGAGAAATGAAAACTTGAGTTCCTCATTCTTTATATTTCCAAATCTTAACCTATCATCCTTATTGGAAATATTTAGCTAAAAATTAAATTGTATCTCACAATTAATCTATGAAATCTTAGTTATTACAAATTCTCATTAAATAAAGCCTTTAAGCAAAAAGTACCAAGATAGATCTATATATCCTTGGTAATTAGTATCTAACTAATATATTATAAAACATAAACTCGTGGTCTAGTTGGCACAAGTATTTTAAGGTATACTACCACAGTTACCAGTATCGACCAACTAATCGATATCATTTGCATATTATTACGAAATTTTCTCGAGCAGATTCTTGATACATAAAAATTAGTAGAATTTTTTTTTTACGGCCATTACAAACAAGAAACAACATAAAGACGAACTAAAACAACACTAAACACATACAAAACAAAACATATGGACATCACACAACGAGCTAAAAACGAAACAAGAATACTCTAAACACTAGTCACTAAAAACTCTTTATTAACTTGAAAAGTTTAAAATTGGTATATCCTCGGTACACCAGATTACTCTTATCTTGACCAATAGTGTGACATATCTTTTTTTGACTAAGATGTATAGTTAAAATTAGAATATCAATTGATAAGATTTAATATATCAAATGTAGGATTTGATGAAGGTTGTTTAGGTGATTTTTTTATCTTCTTTTTAAGTATAATAATAGGTTTAATTGCTCTCTCCATTAAAAAAAAGACTTATTTTATTATATAATAAATTCCTACACTAAGGTATTGTAAATATGTGTATATATATTAGATATAAATAAATCAACATATTTTAAACTTTAGAAAGTGTGTGCTCAAAAATTACACAGTAAATTCCATATGGGTTTCTCCACAACCATTATTAGCTATATTCACTGTTAAATTTACATATAAATTAGATAAAAAATTATTGTATCATTGGCTTGGATATCTAGTAATCAAATTGAGCAATCCCTAAATAGTTGAAAAATAAAAGATAATAATTAAAAATATCTAGGGAGGAAAGTAGTTATGACCTCCCTTTCTCTAAAATAGTTGACTATTAGAAAAAATCAATGACCACTTGAAAATGTTGATGAAAGTCATTATGTGATTGTATCATGTAGAAGTCATACACACACATACAGTGTTAATTTCTATTCACAAGTCAACATATGGTTTTGTTTTGTCGCATTTGTACAATAAATAATTGTGATAGTGGATCATATCATATTATTATTCCTTAATGTTTATCTTCAAATAAAAAGCACAAGTCACTTTCTCAAAAAAAATTGTGCTCTTTCATTATAACTTCCCAGCAATTTCTTTCCTCAAACTAATCATATTTTTTTTTTCTTTTTTAGTGCAACATTTTGTTAGGTTCACACACAATACCCCATAACAAAATATATCTTTTTTCTTCATGTTTTGCATGAAAAAATAGACACGTGCATGTGGGTTTCGAATGATGTAATTACCAGATCAATTTATTATTATTTGGTTAGATTTCCATATCTATATGGCTTACCTAACTAGAAAAGTATAAAGTGAATTACAAAGAAGGTCATGATTTTTTTTTTATCAAATTATCACTGATTTACTAACTTCCTTCCTTTTGTTTCCGTTGTGTGGAAGGTCATGAATATGAGAATTCAATTGTGTTTAAGGTTTGTTTAAATGAGTAGTTGGAGAAAATATAATTCAAATGAGGTAGAGTACTGCTAGAATCAAAATTATCATTCTCTATAAATATTAACTTTGTATGTACGTATTAAATGGTTGATTATAAAATGAACAATATAATGACTTTGACATATGGTAAACAAATATATAAGTGCCATTTGTTTATGTTTAATATAAAATATAGTAAACAACATGTCGACTGAATTAGATATGGTATTATGTAAAGGATATTTGTTGGATCCGGAGCGCCATCAGAACTGATAGGCTGATTCAGGACACAACCTGAAAAGATGATGCATCATGTTGGTATGAGTAGTACTAATCAATTTCTTTAACTTTTTGTCAACAATGGTAATGCAGACCCTTTTTGACTGAGACAGACCGCACTCCCATAAGCTCTCTCGGGTACGATACACGGAGGACCCACCCTCTGGGAGGTGCTGGAGTCCACTTCACAACAATATTAATATATTATATATATTTTAGGACTGCACTGCAACATACGAATGTAATGTGTAATCGCAGTGAACAAAATGTAATGTGTCCACGGTTGAGGTGACAATGACATGTAAATGTCACATTAACATATGAATCGAATAATTTTTGTTATTTATTATTTTGTATTGAATAATATTAAACTATATTCTAATCAATAAATTATAATCAAAAAGTGAAAATTAATAAAAAGATTATTAAAAAATTAATATTTATAGACATATTAACCCCATGGCTGGGCGGATAATCATTATATATATATATATATATATATATATATATTATTGTTTTGTAGCTGTTTTTTCCAATTTGTTACTGTTATTTTCTTTGACTATATTGGTTGTACTACTCAAATTGTGAACATATTTTCATTTATTTTTCATGGTTGAAATCCTTTAGTTGATTGAATATATAGCTATAATTTTAAACTTTCTGGGGTGATGACAATAACTTTGATTTATTAGTGTATGCATAATATGCAAACTATATATATAGAGAGAGAGGGACATCATTCTGCAAGTTCACTAAAAAATAACACCATCTATACAGCTATTTATGCTATTTTATATCCCTGGACCCTGGTATACATTTTAATAATATATTTTACCTTGAAATTTATTGTGTATTGAGTAAAAAATCACTTTTAATTAATTAATTATTATTAAAGGAGTGAAGGAGTTTACTTATAAAATTAATCAATAACAATTTTATATACTGATCAAACTAACAAAATAAAATAATTTTTTTGAATGGATGAATTTGTTAACTCAATTTCTTTCTCGTAAGATTGATGTTCAACCCCATTAAAGTCAACGGAGACAGCTTAGGATTAGTTAAAAGATTGTCTTATAAATAGTTTCTTAATTAGAGTACTCGTGCATGCCAAGATTCTATAAAGAAAGAAAAAAAGGAAGAAAAAAGTAGTACTATAACGCAAAAGCACTTGGCACAATCGCACGCCATTGAATATAAAATAGAAAAGGAAGGTACTTCATTTTAGTTTTTTTTATAAATGGTATTTTATATTTTACTCACCCCTCGAAATAATAATAATAATAATTTAACCCCCAAAATTGCATTTGAAAGTATGGAATTCTTAATAATATGCATGTTTATAGCACAATAATATATGTAAAAAATTTAACTGTTGATAAGAAAACCTTTGAGTTCCTCAAACAAAAAAAAAAGATTGATTATTAATGGAGAAGGGATTTGGAGACGAGCCAAGTTGTTTTGCATGACGATTTGTACAAGTTACTTATATATATGTTTAGTGGTTGATCAGTTGATGATTAATTTTTTATGACTTTTGACCAGAAAAAATAATTTATCCGTCTATTAAAATAATTTATAGTTTTATTCGATACAAATTTTAATTTAATTTTAATGAAGTTTGAGTCGACTTGATATATTATTTTAAATTGAGTTATGTACTATGAGTCTAGTTTAAGCTTCACTTAAGTTATAAAATGTCTTTGTGAATATAAAAAAATGTAAAATAATTATACTCTCTTTTGATTGGTTGAATTAGTTATGTCACGTGTTAATTAATCGATTGAGGTAGGATGAGAAATTGAGATGCTATTGAAGAGGCCAACGAGAAAATAGCCTTTCCCAACTAAGACCGTTGACTGACTCTCTCTCACTCTTCTTCACGTAACTAATAACTAACAATAGAAGAAACATAAAATTAGTAATCCTTCCGTTTTACTTAAAATGACTTTGTTTGACTAAATTTGTAAGAGTTTTTTAATTTGATTAAATCATTTTTAATGGTATATGAACAAAAATAGTAATAATATATAAATTGAGTGTTTGTTTTGCTTAATTAATTTTTATTAGATTTGATTGATAAAAATAATCAAACCCAATTAAATGTTTGATTTACTTGATTGAGTATGAAATAGATTATTTGTTCTGCATATAATCAAGTAATTTCTTGATTATTAATCAGCCACATTTTGATTTCAATGACTTAATTATAAATCACATAATTTATCAAACAGTATAATCAATCAAATAAAAAATATAATTATATAATTCAAATAATCTCATTATGTCACCTTACTTTAGGTTGAGCGACGTACAATGTGACAGACAAAGAAGAGAGTGGTTTTCCCGAAATTCATGCAGAACAACACACTACGAATTTGTATTCTCGTGCTTTCGGAGGAAGGCAGGTGACCACCGTCAGTTCTTTGAACATTAGCATCTCGCATGAGCGTCTGTTGAGTGAATAGCAGTCAGTGCTAGTGAAATGTTGTTTTGTTTGCATGAAGTTGTGGGACTTCGAAAAAGTGGGTGTGAAATGCCTTATGTAATTTCTTTGGGGCTATACTCTATCCTTATCATATCAATTGAATACATTCTATTCACTAAACCAAACAATAATATATGCCCTGATACACATCTCTCAACGGTTACATTACATTCACTAAATCAAACAAGAAAATTGTGATTCGATTTTTTTAGTTCAATATTATTTTAGTTTGGTTTCAATTTTATATTTTTTAATTATTTTTTTAGTTTTCATTATTAATTTTAGTTATGTTACCAAACCGAACACTACTCACTCAACCCCTACTTACAAGTTACAACATCTTACTAAATGCTCCCTCTGATGACTAATATTTTAAACATATTTCATTTTTTGGTCCGTCCATTGATGTTTTTAACATTAAAACTTTTCATTTATAGTAACTATCATATACAAATAATCCAATTAAAAATTATAAACCATGTGGACCCAAACTCTACTAATACTACATTAAAATATGTGTCAAGTCAAATTATTAAACACTTTCGTGGAAGAAAGTAGTATTATTTATTAACCAATCTTTTATAAAACCTATTCCCTCTGTCCATATTCATGTCCCTGAAAATTGTCCTAATTTTTTAATAAAACACATTCATTGAAAAATTAAACAGAACTACTTTCATATGGGACAGAGGAAGTATTATTTATGATTGAATAAAATTGAATTAAAATGAGTATCATATAGGGCCTGGGTGTTCACCAAATAAAATAGCGAATATCCCTAAATAAAAAAATAAAATAGATATGACCGAGTTTAAAATTTTAGTTTTTGGCTTAGGGATTTTAATTTAAAATATTGTCCTTTAAAAAAAGCAAAAGGCGATAGAGAGAGAGGGGGGGTTTGGGATAAGACTTTTCTAGATAGAGAAAGTAGGTAAGAGAGATAAACGCGCTTTTGCAGACACATACCTCCCAAAACCGCTTCTCTTTTGATCTCAATCCTCGACGAAGAACAACAACAATCCACTCATATATACGCATCTGCACACGCTTCCTGCGAACAATCAACAACCACCGTCGCCGTCGCCGTCCATGGGAGCAAACTACAAGGTATCTATACATTTACATATCTATTATACGTATATTTCCCGATGACCTCTTCTCACCGTCTTGGTTTTCGCCATTTTTGCTTTGAGGTCTGAATTGGAACTTTATGTGCGTCAATTGGTGAGCCGATTAAGTGAAAATGTGAACAGCTGGTTTCTTCTTCCTATTTTAATTTTCAATTTTAGTTGAAGAGCTTTTTGAGTGTTCGGATTTCTCTTTCTGGGCTTTTTTCTTTTGGGTTAAAGGTGGGGTTTTGTTTCTGATTTCTAGTGTAGCTGAGTGAATTAGAGGTTAAATCGGAGAAATTATCTGGTGAATCCTCGGAATTAATGTTTTGAGTTGCAAGACTTGAGGTCCTATTTTGGTGATTTGTTTAACGATTTGCATATCTGGAGGTGCGTAAATTGTTCATCGTATTATTCATACTGAATTTGAAATTATTCACTTTTTTTTCTTTCTAATTTGGAGGTTTTGCTCATTTGGAGATTTCTACATTTTTGGGTGTATTTTTAATCTTTCTTTAAGATTACATTGTTTCCATTGATGGGTGCGCAGCTTTTTGGTTTAAGAAAATGTTAAATAAGGAGGAGATGGCTGTTAATTAAAATGTGTGTGTATATAATTTGATCTGCCTTTTCCCCTTCATGTGAGCTTCTTTCATGGAATCTTCTTTCCGTGCTTTGCGATTTTGCTCGTTCTCCTTTATTTCCTTTGCTGTTAAGCTATAGAAAAAAGTTGTGTTGCTAAAGATGCTAATGATTGAATTTAACCTACGTGGCTGATACTAAATTCCTGTGCTCCTAATGCAGGACTTGAAAGTGCAGGAGATCAAGTTTATAAGAACCTAGTGTGTAATTGCTACTTCAGTAAATGTCGTTCCGTAGCCTAGCACGTGATTTAAGGGATAGTATTGGAAGTTTGTCGAGAAGAAGTTTTGATGTGAGGCTGCACGGTCACTACCGAGGTAAGTCTCATGGCGCTGTTCATGAGTTGCATGACCAGCCTGAAGTTATTCAGACCAGTTGTTGGGCGGGTCTTCCACCCGAATTGCTCCGTGATGTGATTAAAAGATTGGAAGAGAGCGAGAGCACGTGGCCTGCTCGAAAGCACGTGGTGGCATGTGCTTCTGTTTGCAAGTCATGGAGGGAGATGTGCAAAGAAATGGTTCAGGGCCCTGAATTTTGTGGGAAACTAACCTTTCCGATATCGCTCAAGCAGGTTGGTTTATCTTTGTTTTTCATGGATCGTGTTTGTTATCTTTCTCTGCCAACATATCAAGATTAGTTGAGCGTCGAACACTTTTTTGATGTAAGTATGTGTGTTGGGTCTCTATATATGCAGCCCGGGTTTCGAGATGGTACAATCCAGTGTTTCATTAAGAGAGACAAGTCGAAGTTGACCTACCAACTGTTTCTATGCCTTAGCCCTGGTGAGTGAACAGAGGAACACCTCTGAAAATTTCTTTTGATTTGATATCAGTATTAATTGCTAGATTAACTTTTCATTGCTTTAGATTCACATTGTGTTTGTGACTACATGATCATGAAGTAAACTAGATGATTTAGTTATTTGTCATTTCAGATTGCTTCTATGAAATTCTGTAAATTGTGAAATGCAGTTTAGATTTGTCCTGTTAAGATCAATTACATGATCTTCTTGTGGTATCAGGATGCAATCTCAGTTTGAGATTCAGAGTGAACTGAAATGTTTGTGGTTTATATTGTTCTTTTGTGGTTATTATATCCTCGACTTCACAAAATATTAACTTTTTAAGAGCTGGGACATAAGTCTTTCATAGCATTCATTGAAGAAATTTCTATTTGTACGAACTCTTATGTTCGGAGGATGATTTAGGAGTTGTCGTATGAACCAAACATCTATTCCGATTATTTGGAGTGCCCACGATTTTCCATAAACCCACTTAGCAGATTTCCAAAGCTTTTACCTCTTGTACAAAATCTATCATTCAATGGTAACTTTAATATGAAAATCTTGTATCACTAGTACTAGCTCATCACTTTTACATTGGCCATGTTAAGCCTGATAAAGAAAAGAATTAGAGTTGCTATTTCTACTCCTTAAATTTGGAGACTCTGATATTAGCAATTGGTTGTCGAAACCCTCAGTTGTTTAATGATCTAGAAAGATAAGATGCACAATGAAGTATCTTGTACGATCAGATCAGCGCATGCTTTAGTGCTAAACCTGAGGGGTCTAAGTGAAGTTGCTTGTTTTACTACTTTTGATTCCTCTTTATTAATATTTCGTGCTCTTGCAGCTTTGCTTGTTGAAAATGGTAAATTTCTTCTTTCTGCAAAACGGGTTCGTCGAACCACTTGCACAGAGTACGTAATCTCGATGGATGCTGATAGCATATCAAGGTCGAACAGTAGCTATATTGGAAAAGTGAGGTGAGTATATTACTTGAATCATGCTTTTCTTCCGAGTTTTGGTATAACCTGATTAATCCAGTTCTTTAACTGATCATGTTTCCTACTTTATTGTGATCAGGTCCAATTTTCTCGGAACCAAGTTCATAATCTACGACACACAGCCGCCACACAACTGCTCCAACACCTCCGCACCAGGTCGCAGCAGCCGTAGATTCTACTCGAGAAAAGTTTCACCCAAAGTCCCAAGTGGAAGCTACAACATAGCACAGGTCACATACGAGCTCAACGTTCTTGGCACAAGAGGTCCTCGAAGGATGAACTGCACCATGCACACAATTCCCATTTCTTCACTTGAGCCCGGCGGCATTGTGCCCGGCCAACCCGAGCTCCTCCCCCGATCTCTCGAAGATTCATTCAGGAGTATCTCCGTATCCAAATCCATCGTGAGCTCCACAGAGTTCAGCAGCACCCGATTCTC
>JAPKLX010000130.1:638577-692016 GCA_026898415.1 Leonotis leonurus | reverse complement strand
AAATAATTAAAACCACAATCTAAATAAATAGTATAATTAATAACTTGGACCATCATTATCTCTTTAGGACCACAGACACCTGGCTCGTGTTGATAAGTCCGTTTAAATAATTTAATTAAACAACTACTAATTAACTATAAATTAAAGCTTTTGCGATTATCGAAAAAACAAAACCTCAAATAACATAATTAATTAGCCTTCCATTAGTAACACTAAATCAAATGCTTGGTTCTTGATTACAAAGTGTCCAATAGTAGAACAAGATTTGTACGGAAGAAACCAAAAAGAAAAAAACAAAAAACAGCAGCAATTTGGTACTCGATCATCATCATCATATGTTCAAACTTGTGAGCACCTAAACAAAACAAAAAAAAACAAAACAAAATGACAACAATTCGTGATCATGCAAACTCAAGGATTCTTGATTCTTTTTAAGACAACAAACTAATAATGTCTAAAAACCCAATTCAAGCAAAGAGAGAACAAAATCAAGAACATACATACCTTTTTAAGCAACATCACTTTCTGCAAGAACCGAAACTCTAGAGGGTGGTGCCTTTGCGGCGGCCGCCCTGCTTCTCCGGCGGCAGAGGAGAGGGCGGCGCCGCCATGGTAATGACAGAGAGTGAAGAGTGAGCACTTTGTAAGAGGAGGAATTATGTACTAACTCAACATGAAACTTTTATTTTTATAAAATGTAGAGCACAATTGACAAGTATATATGCAAATAATTAGGTGCTCCATACTAAAAACAGACAAAATAATTGTTAGAGTAGAGGTTAAAGATTGAGAATGATGGAAAGTGAGGACCAGTCACCTATGCACATATCATGCATATATATATGTGTGTATATATGTAGCTAGCTAGGTTTCTTAATGTAATTAATATAAATTAAATAATAAGGGGAGCCACACTGTGACACTTAAAGTTTTTGCTTTAGTGTGCGTCTTGATTCTGATTGGTGAAATATGGAGAAATTAAATAAGAGGGGATGTGCATGTTGCTACATGGGATTTAACACTCTTAAATGAGTGGAATCTATAACAAGATTAAAGTACTAATCAATGTTTTTTAGTTAATCATATCCTGAGTCATGCTCTTGCTTTCTTTAATTGCTTTATGGGAATTTGATACCCAAATCTCAAAGCCCTCCTCTTCCTCATGCTCTCCACTTCAATTCCCTTCTCCTTTTTATGTTTTTTTAATTGCAACTAGTTGCTATAATCATCTTCTGATTCTGCATGAAATGTTTTTATTAATGTTCAAGATAATTAGGGAATCATGAGAGTTTATATTAATTCTATATTAATTAATTTATAATTTATATAATAATAAATGAATGAAATATAATTTGCAATGCTATATATGTGTGTCTCGAATCTTTTTATGGTTTACGGTTCTCATTGATATGAAATCATCATTCTAATATAAAAATAATTATGAATTTGAAGAAAACTTCATTGTAATATATATAAAAGCTATATGTTAAGAATCACTTTATTTGAGAAATACGTGCTTGTATGCTTCTACATTCTCACGCTAATGTTTTATTTATACATAAATACAAGATCATTTGTCCACGAGTTTGTTTCTCATATTAATATTATCACGCTTTCTTTTCGCTCTACTCGTGCATGGCACTCTTTGCTCGCGGAGCTACATACCGAAATAATGGAGGATCAGATCAGCGCTCCCGCCACAAAAGTAGATCGTACTGTTCAACCTAAAACATGTATTTAGTTCTCGTAATTAAACAAAACCTATAATACATAGGAAGCTAACTCTAGTCGTATCTTAAGGAAGGCTTAGCAGGGCTTCCTAATTCAAGTGCTATAGATTAGACATTAAAGAGTTCTAAACATTCTATCAAGATGTAAACATATAGATAACTAAAGGCATAAACAAAAAATAAACTAAATAGATGGAATCCGGAATTAAGGCTCCAGGGTATAAACATTCACATCGATCATCACATGCTACGGTTATTCATGCATTCATTCGCCCGGCTAGAATTCTCAAAAGCTATCTAATTATTAACTTTCGTATTTACAATTAGATTGTGACTCCAACTTTCGTATTTAAGCCACACAATCAAAAACTCAAGATAACAAATGAATAATCAGTCAATACGTCTCCGATTACAACTGAAATTGATTGGACTTTGGTCTGACACAAGGATCATCTCTCGACCTCACCTTATGTCTACGGAATTACAACGGTGACCAATGGATACAATTTAATAAGTACAATCCAAACAACAAGCATGAATAACAATAGACATCAATAAACCATAAGCAATCAAACCCTAGTGGAGATTCAACCTACTCAATCCATCATACAATCATAAGCAAGCATTTGATAAACGACACTTACTACGATTACACAACTTGGATTGAGAAGATGATTCTCCACCTTAATCCATCTTCCAAAAGTGATAATACAAGTAAAAGTACTAAAAACAAGAGTTCTAAGATTGCCAAAGTCGAGTTCTATAGGAGAGATATGGATGTTAGCCTTCAAAATGGCCTGGAAAAGGCTTTAAAACCCGCCAATAACTGTCAGCCAGCCGCCGTTGAGGCGCCAGCGGTCGCTGGCTTTGCCTATCTGACGCGTTTCAACTGCAGGGCCAGCGGCCGCTGACCTCTGCTCTTTGAATTCTCCTGCAGCTCTACCCCAGCGGCCGCTGGGCTCCACGCTCGCCCCTTCTCTTCGGTTTCTCTTCTCGTGCATTCTTCGACTCGTCCCGCTTCACTTGGCTTTGCACGTGCGATGCAAAAGACACCATTTCTAGCTCCACTCCTTCCTCATTCTACCATCTTACATCAAAACACGAAAACACAAAATCCGGTGTAAAACGAACTAAATGCTAGATTTAACCAACACGAAGACTAAAACACACCAAAAATAAGACAAACACGTACCCTTGTACGGATTCACAAATGCGGCAATAGGGACGGCTTTGCCGGGTGCCATGCTCCCTAATCCTAATTTGCGTGAGGGTACGTGCACTTCATTTCAGTTTCAATTGGATTGAATGGCTTAACGCGGACTCATAATAAACAAATAGGTGGGAGCCTTTCTAAGCATTAAGCTAAGCTTTCTTAATACACCCGTGAACGATGCGACATGTTCGTAGATAAATATTAAATTTTTAATGATAAATATTAAATTTTTAATGAAAAATTTATTAATTATCACTTTTCAACTTGAGTTTATTGATTTTGATATAGTTTACTATTACTCATTACAAAATAATAATAAAGTAAAATTAATAATAATAATAAAATCATAATGACTTGTACATACGACATTATTCGTTGACATAATAAATTGTGCCTACCGCGTGTGGTGAAACGTTTTCGAGAAGGTGTAAAGCCCTTCCTCTTTTATACGATGCTTTCGTTGTTGAAAAATAGTTTCCTTTGTTTACATGTAATGATTTGGCAATGTTCTGTTCAGAATGGCAAATGGGCGACTCGAAATCTTATTATGCTTTTAGGGAGACCTTGAAGGGGCCATAAAAGGAGTAGTTAGAAAGACTTCCTTGTCGGATTGGAAAAAACCATTGTTTCTTGGTCCTTTGACAAATTGTGTTTGTGTTTCTTGTACCGCTCAAATCCTTACCTGATGAGATTCAACTAGAATTTATCTAATATAATATATTTTAATATTATTCAATACAAATAATAATTTTAATGACTCGTACGCACGACATTAATCATAAACATATTAAACTATGTCTACCACGAATGGTGTACATAAATATTTGTCACTTGTCACACACATATATAGGGTTTGACTAGATGGAAGCCAAGTGTTTGTCTTGATTCAAATTTTGAATTTCTAAGATAAACCTAAACGTATATATGTATCAAATATTCAAGATAGCGACAGTTCAGCATCGATCAATAGCCTTGGAATAGAGTAGGAAAAATGTGTGTGATATATATATATATATAGGTGTGTGTGTGAGAGTGTGTGAACACCAATAATTTATGAGAAAATAAATAGACATAAACAAGTTAATGGGGCAAGAAGATAATTGATGAACTAGGTCCATCACTTATCACAAATTATAACCCAAACTCTTATTGAGCAATTTGTTATCTACAATATGATGATGATATCTAGATAAATTTAATGAGATAGCCACATATGGGGCCAGGTAGTCTTGTATGATAAGATGGAGCACTAAATTGAATTTAATGGAACCCCAATTATCCAAACTTTAATTAAATATATAATTCAATTCATGTGTTGTGTATGTGTGTTACATAATGTAGTAATATGAGAAAAGCTTAAATTGAAGGTTGGATTCATATATATTGTGTGACCACTTAAAGCAACCTTTTAGCTTGTCTGCATATTATAATATTGACAGTTGAATCTTGATGAAGGCACGTGTATTTATACTTTCGATGATGTGATATGCCTAATAATTCTATTAAATGGTTAAATATATTAATCGTACTGTAACCGAATCATAACCGTCTCCAACGATTCGATTTCGAACTGCAACCGTGTAGGGAACAGTGCGATTCTGATTTTGCGAATTTCAATTCCAAATGTTCGGAACCGTGAATTGTTGGTTCCGAGCTGTCAATTTATCAACATTTATTTTAATAGATTTTTCTATTCCTCGTTCAATTTTATCTTTTATATTTTATATAATCATTGTTTAGAACTATAAATCACATTTTAACTTATAAATTCATATAAATTACACATTTTTTAAGGTATTTCTAAAAAACTGGGGATTCAAAACTAAAACCACAAGTTTAAAAGACGGTTCTAATTCCAAACTGCGTTTGATTACAATTATAAAATAATAAAACCGTGAACAGATGATTATATGCTGTATTAGAAATACTACTATAAATTAGAAACTAAATAATAAAAAACCAGTGGTGTGCTTTGATTTTGAGCTTTGAGCTGTGTCTTTTTGCCACATTACATCAAACCTTGTAATAAAATTAAAATATTAATTTGTTAGTATAAACTTGGGGGCTCACGAATCGGTATTATTAATATATGTTCTTGTAGTAAAAGGACTGTCTTAAATACTGTTTATTAGTAGTATATTAATTTTTTTTAGGGATAGCTTATTAAAATATTATTAATTTTCATTGAAATTGTGGTCAAATGATAAAAATTATGGACCTGTGTAAATAAAGAGGTCATGTTTGTTATACCACAACCCATGCCACACTTTAAGCATTTTCATATTGGTAGAATGCTAAAGTAATCAATTTATATAACATAACAAAAATATTTATGTATACTCTGAACACTCACCCACCTGCAACAAACACCATTTAATATACATACGGTTAATATAACAATGTCATGCATGATAACATAAAAGACATTATAATATTTATTTTTTAATAATTATTTTGTACTGAATAATATTAAACTATATCCTAATTAATAAATACTAATTGAGATATGAGAATTAATAAAATAAAATTATCAACAAATTAATATTTATCTAAAGACATCGCACATCATTCACGACTGTCCGCCGCAGACAGTTCAACATTTTCGTGTATATTCATTATATAAAATAATTTTCTTTTATCGAGTTTGATATTACAAATCAAAATTGATACTCCAATATTTGCAGGGAGATCTGGTTTGAAATTAAAGTGATTTACAAAGAAAGAAAATGTCAATTTTTTATTTGTTTAAATAGAGTCTTTGTTTCACAATCAAATTTATCATTTATTAAAATAAAAAGTTATGATAACATAATTAATCATAATTACCAATTATTTAAAAATATTAGAATATTTTTAAAATGTATATCATAATTTTGAATTTATCAATCATAAAATTCAATTAAAAGTGACATTAAATGTAAAAAAGAGTATATACTATATTTATACGGAACGAACTATAATACTATGTATAAAATTAAACTAAAATATATAAAAATTAAAAATTAAAATTTAATTATATAATATGAGTGTGAGATAAAAAAAAATGGGACTGAGATCCCATTCATAATTAGATTGGCTTTGTGTCGATTAATAACAATAAATGCAAAATGATTATTAAGAATCCTATACTCACAAATACACCCTTATGTTAAATATTATTGAAATTTAGACTTCTTTAACTTTAATTATACAAATGGTTAATTTATCATTGTATGAAATATTAAATATTATTGGTTTTCAACTTCAAGATTCAAAGTTTATTTTATATTTAATTTATGTATTCAAAATATAAATTATAATAAAAATAACTTTTTATACTATAAGAAATAAAATTAAAATAGGTAAAACAGTTCTAAAATTTTGAAAGTGTAACTCAATTATCCTCTACATAGTTACAATTCAGAGTCGAACTATTGAGTACGATTAGGATTTCAGTTCTTTTGAACATTCCATTGTTTAAATTAATAATATATAATATATGTAGAACATTCAAATTAAGCACACCAATAATAATATTAAATTATATATACTCATAATTATTGCAAGAACCAAACTGCATCAAATATACTCTCCACTACACTTAAACTTAAGTGTTTCACATACCTTTCTTTTATGTCAAAATAACACAAATGATCAAGATCAAAATCACGCAAGATGTCCACTTCGCCGTCGTACTCAAGCTTTCCATTGTTGTTTTTCCAAGTTCCACCATAATTAAAGAGCAAATTAAAAAGAATATCCAGACTTCATCAAATTAATATATTTTTTAATAATAAAAATATTACAACCATCATATATATATATATATATAATCATGATAAATATGAATAATTTAATATTATTTTTAGTGTGTTTAATTTAAATGTTACACGAGTATTATATATTATTAATGTAAACAATAAATGTTCAAAGGAACTGAAATCGTAACCGTACTCAACAGTTCGACTCTGAATTGTAACTATGCAAAGAATAGTTCAGTTACACTTTCAAAATTTTAGAACCGTTTTACCTATTTTAATTTCATTTCTTATAGTATAAAAAATTAATTTTATTATAATTTATATTTTGAATATATAAATTAAATATAAATAAACTTTGAACTTGAAGTTGAAAATCAATAATATTTTATATTTTATATAGTGATAAATTAATCATTTGTATAATTAAAATTAAAGAGGTCTAAATATAAAAAATATTTAACATGAGTAGTGTATTTGTATATAAAAAAAACATGAAGGATTTAATTTATCACTATATAAAATATATAAAAAATCATTTGTATAATTAAAATTAAATTTAACATGAATAGTTTATTTGACCCTTTTCCCACTTAATTTAATTTTTGTTATAATCATATCCCATTCAAATTGCGGCATTGTAATAAAGTACACGTAACAAAGGGACATGGACCTTAATTATAACAAAAAAGGAATAAATAAATTAAGCCAAAACTACAGCAACCACCAAAGTTTGAAAACTTAAAATGTTTTATTATAAAATTAATTGTATTTACTATTAGAGTATAGCATCTAGTAGTGTAGTACCAAGACATTCATGAATTTTCCTCAATTCATATGGCCGGTAAGCAAAATATAGAAATATAAAAAAAATTAATCGAAAAAAGAACTATGTATATAATACGAAAATGAAAACTCTTTCGTGGCGAAAACTTTTAGTACGTCGCAAAAATGAAATGACATATTTTATGGATATATATTAAATTTTTAATAAAAAATTATTAATTTTTCCATTCCGATTATAATTTATTTATTGATGTGAAGTATAATTTAATAGTAATCAATATTAAATACTTTACAATTTAATTAATGTTCAAATACAAATAAACGTATATGATAATCGATTACATATTCATAAATATATTCAATTATATATATGTGTATATATATATATATATTAAAAATTAAATTAAATAATCGAATTGAACCGAATACCTTTCAAATATCATTATTCAATAAGAATTAAATTGAGATATATCTTAAATTTGTTATGAGTTTAGTATATATATTTTAATTATTATTTATTAATTTCTAAGTGTGTTTAATATGAAAAATTAGAGCAATTAATTAATAAGAAAAATTATAATAATTTAAAAAATTGATAACAAAAATTGAATATAATTCCATATAAGATTAACAAAAATTGATAACAAAAATTATAATAGGTTGTTTTCCTTTATTTCCTCAGAACCTGCGCACGTTTGTTCGAGAGTTTGCCACATTTCTCTTGCAGTTTCACAGTGTTGGATGTGCACTAGCATTGACCTTTCAAGTGTGCCTGAGATAATATGCTTGGCATAATCATCTAATCCACCGATCTTCTTTTCATCGGCAGTGTATTCTTTTCACCTACTAAGATCTTTTCCCAAAGTAGTAACTCCTATAAAATAGCTTGGAGTTCAGTGGGTAACTTCAAACTTGACTTCAGGTGCAGAGCTTTAGAGTGAACTTCAGTAGCAAAGAGTCTTAACTTCATGCTGGCTTGAACTTCAAAACTTCAGGCCATAGTTTTAAGTGACATGGTCCTTCAGTTTTGGGACACAAACTGAGTTTTAAGAGGAACTACAGTTACTGACTTTAGTCTTTAGTCTTGTATCTTCAGATTGTACCTGTAAACTGAACTCCCTAACAAGTGAGTTCTAAGATAAGACTAAGACTTCAGTTTTGGACTGATTACATCTTTCAAGGGAGGTTTTGGAATGTGAATCAAAACACTTATAAATATTTCCCAACAATATTAAATACTTTACAATTTAATTAATGTTCAAATACAAATAAACGTATATGATAATTGATTACATATTCATAAATATAATCAATTATATATATATATATATATATATATTAAAAATTAAATTAAATAATCGAATTGAACCGAATACCTTTCAAATATCATTATTCAATAAGAATTAAATTGAGATATATCTTAAATTTGTTATGAGTTAAGTATATATATTTTAATTATTATTTATTAATTTCTAAGTGTGTTTAATATGAAAAATTAGAGCAATTAATTAATAAGAAAAATTATAATAATTTAAAAACTTGATAACAAAAATTGAATATAATTCCACATAAGATTAAAATATAATTTGCTAATTTATATAGTACATGTATTGATGATCTATATAGTAATATTTTTTACATCATTATTTTTTTTAAATTAATATAATTCATAATATGAATAAATTTATTTTTAATTTACGCACTTATTTTTATGTTAATAAGTAATTATTAGTATAAAATGAAATAAAAAATAAAATATAAGTTTATTCATAAAATTTTGCTATAATTTTCATTATGAAATGTGGTTTTTTCGATATATTGTGCCGAATTTCGGGATTTCGGTATATCGAAGAATCAGTACGGTGTCGATATTGAATTTTTTCGATACCGAATTTTTGGTATAACGAAACAATCTGTACGATAACGGTATTCAAAAACAATATACCGAATCGATACGACGAAAAATTTACGATATACCGTACCGATTCACATGACTAAATTTGGACCTATCAATAAAACAACGAACTTGACCTGAGTATGGGGAAGTCGAGTCCGATCTATTGTCATCTATAATTACATTACACTTTATAATTTCACCCAAATTTTATTTAGTGGCTTAGATAAAGGTGTCAAATGATCCAATTAGATCAATCCGATTCGAATCCACCAATTTTTGTGAAATTGAGAATACAATCTCTATTCGACCTGAAAATATTTTTAACAGTATAAAAATTTCGAATTGAGACGGATAGGCCCAATTTCTCAGATGATAAATGAAACTCTTTTTTTGTTGGGCTTTAACTTTGCACTATCCAATTTGGATATTAGTTATAGTAGGCAGCTATGGGGCAAAAGTAGTGGGCCGGGCCCGTCCGGTCCGGACCATTGGACTTTTCATAATTTTGAGGTTCGTTCAGGCCCGTCTGAGTATTTTCGGGCTTTAAAATGTGAGGTCCAACCCAAATTCGGGTGGACGGACTTTTTTTTTACATTTACAACGTAAAATTAAATTATGCAATTAAATATTTAAATATTAATAAAATTATGAATAAATAATTAAAAAGCATAAAATATAAACATCACAAGATCATAATTTAAATTATATAATAATCTTAAAATAAACAATTAACAATTTAAAAGTTTTTTATTCATTATCTATCAAAGTCATACAAAATATAAATATTACAATGATAATTAAATTAAATAAAAATTACAAAAATAGTATGTTATCCTATATTATCGGGTGGACTTTTTAGCCCAAAAATCTTGGACTTTTTAGCTCAAAGTCCATCGGGTCCAATACTCGGGCGGACGGACTTTTTTAGACCCGTTTTCTCCGAACCTCCTTTTTTCAAGTCCAAACCTACCTAAATCCCGAACTTTTGAGTGGACCTATGAGTTTAGGCCATTTTTGCTGGCTACGCCGCAGCATCAACATAGTTTAGTCAAAAATCTTACTCCCAACAATATTTCAAATTTGTAGCTTACTAATACATAAAATTAATCAATTATATGTTTATTCATGATAATTAATACGCCTGAAATAGATTACTATAAGTTAAACTGAATTTATTTTCTACATTTGTACTGTATAATTTACAATAAATATTTTATTTTATGTTGTAATTTAAAACGTTATTTATTATACAGTATAAAAGACCTTCAGCTAATAAAAAATATACTATGTAACAATGTAATAAAATACTCCCTCCGTCCCACCAGTAATGACTCATTTGTATTATTTTAATACACCTATCTACTTTACAAATGGGTCATTACCGGTGGGACGGAGGTAGTAATTTTTTGTTTCTCATCTCACATCATAACTCATAAGTCAGGTATTATATTCAGTCTTGAAAAGTAACATAATTATCGATTATTTAGCATAATTTCCGCAACTAAACAGAACTATTACACACTAATCTCTTTCTCTCTCTCTCAAAAACACACACTAAAGTGTCTCTCGCGCTTTCAGTCGCGACTCCCCAGTAAAAGTTAGTAAAGAGAAGAGACTCAAAAGAAGAAATAATTCAATCTTTGATGAAATGAGTAGGCTTGTGGTGATATATGGAATTTTGATCTGAATGCTTAATCATGTTCCGACCTTCTCACCCATCGGTACTAATTCTCCTCCTCATTTCTTTAATTTCTACCCAAGTATTCCCCCAAGGGAAAAATGATTATACTTCTTTCAAAATCTTCATTGTTCATGATTTTTTATTTTATGACTTGTGCGTTGATGAATTGTATGTTCTTTGCTGTTGGATGTTTATTATTTTGATTTACTAATCTTTGTTCTCTGCTTGGGCTGATTAATTTGACGGCTGCTGAGTTTAATTGGAATGTTAAAAACGGAGAACTGATGATTAGCTGAATGATAAGAATTTCAGTTTCGGAGAGGGGTTTATGTAACTATATATATTGTTTGTAGCTAGAATGGAGACTGATTAAGTTAATTTTATCATCAGGCGCTTCCTTTGCATCAAAAGCTATGCATTTGGTTTGTGTGTTGACTAGCGGTAGGAGGTTAATGACTGAGGCAATAGGTTTCAGGTCCGATTCTTCCGTGGCGCCGTCTTGTTATTTAAATTTAATGTAATAACATTATTTTAAAAACTATGCATTTTGCGTGCGTGTGTTGGCCTAGTAATAGGAGTAGTTTAATGCCCGAGACCTTTTTCAAGTCTTGGGTGCACGATTTTGTATTTTAAATTTAATGTAATTACGAATTAAAAAGTTATAATGATGAATAAAAGCTATTCATTTCCCTAATCTTGGTAGTTAAAACTTAAAAAAGCACGTATTCTGGCTCACAGAAGAATGCCATGAGTTGAATTGAAGGGTGCTCCCCAATTTGGATAATGAAATTGAAATATGCTTTCTTGAACTTCATACCGATTTGTGAAAACTGGTAGCAAGACTGGAATTTTCCAGTTTGAGCTGAATTTGATACTACTTACCAAGAAAGGTATTTGTGTTGAGGAGGTACTCAAAAGGAAAGAAACATAAGTAATTGAGGAAAGAGAAGGATAAATGCATTGTGCTCTACAGTTCTTACGAGCTCTGTGGATTCAAATTGTGGCTTTCTTAGATTTCACATGAAGTACACATAATTCCTGGCGTGTATCTGGGATTTCGACGAAGTCTCAGTGATATGATACAACAGAATACTGAATCCAACTTCATGTGATAATAATACGGGAAAATGGGTAGGAAATACGAGCATGTTATTGGTTTTGTTATGAAACACATAACAGATGGTTTCTCTGAGGAAACTAAGCATCATAGTTCTCCTTTTTAGTTGAATATATTATAAACTTATTGCATCCCATGAGTAGTATTACATGTGTTTTTTTTCTGTGGCTGAGTCATAGGCCTTCGTTTTCCTTTCTGCTTGTAGTTTAAGACTAGCAAGGAAAAATTGGTATGAAAATTTCGTTTATAAATCCATTCCAGAATTCAACAATGGATGACCAACCAAGTGGCATGACATTCGACTCCAATCTGATTGTACAACCAGTTGTTGGTGCAGCGTGGAGGTATGTGAACTTTTCTCCCGTATTACTCACTTTACGTTACTACAGTCTACACAGCTTTATTTCCATTCTACCCTGAGTCATTGGGAATGGGTTAAGAAATGGTTGTGTTTTACACAGCTTGTCTAACTGCTGGTTATCTTGTGACTTGGAGCAGAGGGAGGTTTAATATCCCATTTCTGAATTTAGATATCAATATAGCTGCTCATGTCTCAAATAGAGCATGCTTGAAAGTAACAGAGGTAGCGAGTGCAATGCCTAAGTCGTTGTGCTTGGAAATGATTCCACGTATTGATACATGGCCAGCATCATTTAAGAGTTCACCTCCTACTGAACACAGTATTGCTCTCTTTTTCTTTTCTAAGGGAAGGTGAGAGAGATGAATTCAAGTACATAGTCTTCTTCTCTCATTGTTGTTTCCCCTATTTACATGCAACATACTGTGCAGAGATGAAGAAGTTCTTGATAACCTGGTAACCCATGCAGTCTGCACAGACATCGCCTTTAAATCAATGATTGGCGATGCAGAACTATTAATATTTACTTCTCTCAAACTGCCGGAGAACCTTCACAGTGAGTCCATCAGTCCAAAATAATTTGTATACCAGAGAATCATGCTTATTTTTTCCTGATAGTTAACATTTCGCCTTCTGATAATCTCTTTTCCTGGTTTTCTTGGACTTATAGGATTACAGGGAAAACATTATCTCTGGGGGGTTTTCAGGGGACAACAAGATGCTGTTTCCTATCAAACTGATCATCATGTTCATAGTCAAACCATTAGAGCAAGGAAGAGTTTATCACCAAATTCAGGCTACCCCAAGAGCTTTAACTTTAAGGATAGTCCAGTAACTTTTTCCAGTACAAAGATTCCTTGTAAGTCATTAAAAAAAGAAGTTTGATCTAAATGTTACATTTACTATCACTAATTGGGCTTGTCATGTCAGACATGTGGCATGTTCTTTCATCATTCATCTGTCCAATAGTTGAGTGATCAGCATGGATAGAACCACAGTATTCTCTTAACTACATGAACAGTATTTGGCATCTGATGATTACTTTCTTATAATGTTAAATTGTTTAAGTTTTTCTCATGATGTTGCTTTTCACTTGGTTGGAGCATTTTGGGAGTGAATGTAGGTTTGTAAGTCCATATTTAACATCATCATAAAGTCTTGGCTATATTTTGGAATGGAAACTTTGTTTGATTGCTCTCAATTGCATCTACTCTTAATCATTGTTGAAACAAGTATTTTCTCTTGCTGCAATATTTGAAACAAAACTAATCCTGAAGGGGTTAAAGAGGTACTTTTATGTGCCCGAAGAAGGTACTCAGTAATTTAAAATTGCTAGTTCTTTTTCTTTAAAACGAAAAAATTTACCATATTTAGGAGTTATTTTTGTGATTAATCTTATAAGCTGCAATACACAGCCCATGAAATAATGTGCATTTCTGACACCATAGATGTTGTATAATGATATTGAATGACATTATGTATTCTTACCAGAGCTCTTGTGATCTAATTAGATATGACTGTTGCTTGATGCGCTAGTCATAGTCAGCTTTGATTTGGCTTTCCAGATTCATATAGATCTAATTAGGTAATTTTACCTATTACCCCATTCGGGGTAAATGCTAAAATACCCATTTTGATAAGTAAAAAATAAAAAATACCCACTTAAAAATAAAAGACAAAAAATACCCACTTTTTACAATAACATGATGAAATTCATCATGCTATTGTAAAAAGTGGGTATTTTTTGTCTTTTATTTTTAAGTGGGTATTTTTTATTTTTATTTTATGAAAGTGGGTAATTTTACCTATTACCCCATTCCATATATTCCCCAATGCATAAAGATTAATTTGCACTCATTGCCATATTTGTCTGCCAAATAAGTCAAACCCATGCATATATTCCTTAAGAGAGTTTATCCTTTTATTTTTATTTATTATGCTGTCATTAATATATTTTGGGTTCCTGTTGGATGATGATTTTATGCAAGGTTTCCAGCTTCCTTCTGGGACAATGATATTGCTCCATAAGATAATAGGGTTGTACTAACAGTCTAACATAGACTCTTAAAACACTTGACTATCTTGTTTGACTGGGTATTTTCTTACTTACGTTCATAGCACTTTATTCATCTGTTTTCGGTTATATGCCAATACAATTGATTGTATAATGACAGTCTAATGCCACGTCTTTTCTTACTTATGTCATGGGGTGATTAGTAACGCAAGCTTCTAAAGCTGATAGGAGAGGAAGACGTTTAGATGAAGCTTGGAAATATGCTAAGCCCTTGGACTTATTAAGACAAAAGGCGGAGTGCGGGTATTGTGGTTTTGTTTCTTCACATGGCGGCATTTCACACCTTAAGGCACATTTGGGGGGAGGGAACCCTGGAACCCGCCTACCAGGCTGCGATAAAGTGCCACCTGAAGTCAAAAGAGTCATGGCTGAGTGGTTCAGGGAATGGTTAAAAACTACAAAATCTCTCTGGACAAAAGAAATTAGAGGTATGGCACATGATAGATACAACTCTATATATTTTCTTACTATATTCTAGAATCATAAATATTTTTTGCCTAGGAGATCCACTGTGCTATTTGAAAGACATCAATCATCATTGAGGTTTTCTTTTCGAGTATTAAGAAACTAAATGTCTTTTTGTACTCCCTCCGTCCACGAAGTACGTTCCCACTTTGACCGGGCACGGGTTTTAATGTATTGTTTGACTTTAGTAGATAGTGTGTAAATGTATTGAGTGTTGTGTAGATAGTGGAGAATGGGGTCCACTTAATTGATGATGTGTTGAGTAGTGAGTGGAGTAATGTGTAGTTAGTGGAGAATGGGGCCCACATTATTGATGATGTGTTGAGTAGTGAGTGGAGTATGAGGTTTCCAAAAATAGAAAGTAAAGTGGGAAGCTACTTCGTGGACGGACCGATAAGGAAATATGGGAAGCTACTTCGTGGACGGAGGGAGTATTTTTATTCCATTCACTGATTGACCTAGTTCATTGTACACTGCTTGCTTGAGAGAGATTTCTAAGTAACTGGATAAGTACATCTGTACCGAGTTGCTTATTTACTGTCTAAATACATAAGTTTGATGCTATTTGTACAAGGTTCTTAACTATGTTACTAGGAAATATCTCTAGGAACCGTTGTTCTGTATGTATGTCTGTGTGTGTATTTGTGTTACAATCCCACATCAAACCCACAAGCAACATGGGTAGCCACTAAAGGTTGGAGTCAGTTGTCCACCTTTGAGTTAGCTTATGGTTGGGTTTATAGCTTCCATCTTTGAGTATCTAACAATTTGGTCCAACCAAACGTTTCTGGACATGGAACGATAGAGGATGCCTTAGGGAATACCACCAAAGGGTTTGCGATGATTCCACCTTGGTTCCCCCCTATATGAACCATCCATGGGCTTCCTATTCTGACGTGGGATCATAACAGTGCGCAGACATATTTATATATATGTATGTATGTGCATGCACGCAAATGATTCAGAAGTGTTTTCTCTACTGTTTAAAATTGTACTTGTAATGTTATGCTGAGTCAAATTGTAAGTTCTGAGATCTTCATGTTACTTCAGAGAAGTTAATTTTCCAGATATTCACTCAAATAAAATGTTGATATACCATTCTCATGTAATTATGAAACCTCCATATAAACAAGACATAAAAAGGAATGGTGAGAAACAGACGGAAAAATAAAATGGATTAGAAGTTGTAAAATCAAATTGAAGATGAAAGACATTGAAATTACAGAATTCTTCTCACTCTAGGAAAAGAGGTTCAAGATCTTCTAACTTAACCTTGAGATAGGATGCAGACCCACTTTTTAGTGCTTACTATTTAAAGTATTGAGTTTTTACAGAATTTTTATAGTCCTCATATACTCTTATACCTGAACACAGTAAAGTTTATCAGACTCTCAATTGCTTTACATCCTAATATGTTCTGTTTTACGTTTCTTTTCCCGTTGTACGTGCCTGGGGGTGATGATGGGTATCGGCAGAAGCTGCAGGATATGTTGATGAAAAGGTACCACGCTTTGCTTCTCATGAACATGATGACCTGTTAGATGTACCGTCTCAACAGACAGATTACAAATATTTTGGTTGTGAATCTTTGCCTGGAGGAGTTTTACATCATAAGGTTCAAATAGGAGGAGGATCAAAATTGCAACGAGAGGATTGGCTTAAGGCGCCATCTGAAACAAAAGGGCCTATGCCTGATTGGGTAAAAAATTCGACGTCTAAGATGAAAAAGTCCCAAGGTATACATGCTTTTCCATATGTGCTACTTTTTCTTTTCATTGATTTTATATTATGACTCTTACTGATTGCATAATATTGAAAGCTTTTGAGTTTCTAACGTCTGTTAGTGGTTGATTGAAATTATTTTTATCTATAGATGGTGTACTTACCTGTTCAGTTCCAGTAAAGTGGGAATATTATTTATACCACTAGAGTTTGGATGTGCAATAATTCATGTATATCTGGTCATTTTTTCACTAGTGGGTTTTGGAATTCATACTTGCACCAGATGGAGAAAAGCCCGAGAGAAGGGGAAGGCCGCTAGATGATGCTTGGGGACATGCAGAGGCACTGGATGATGCTAGGCAAAAGACAAGGTGCAATTATTGTGGCTTTATTTCTTCTTATGGGGGGATTTCGCGTTTGAAGGCGCATTTGGGCGGAGGGTCTCCTCATATGCAGTTGCAAGGTTGCCCTCACGTGCCACTAGAAATTAAGAGAGTTATGGAACAGTGGTTCAACGAGTGGTCGAAATACTCATCAGCTGCTTGGACACGAAATTCTCATGGTATGTTTTCAAGAAATAATGAAAACTCTTTGATTGGTAAGTTGCATCAAGCCTATCTAGTTTCAGTGGGTTTTGACTGTTTATCATATACTCTTTGTTTCCCTTGAAATAGCAACTCCTGGCAGACCTTCTAAGAAGGGAAGGCCAGATGATGCATGGGTACACGCTATACAGCTGGACGAAACGGGAGAGGCCGCAAGGTGCAGGCATTGTGGTTTTGTTTCTAAATGCGGAGGAATCGCTCGGTTGAGGGCTCATTTGAGCGGAGGCGATGTTACGATGCAGGTGGAACGTTGCCCTAATGTATCTCCTGAAATAAAAAGTCTGATGGCTGTCGGGAAAAAGAAACAAAAGAAAAAATCGAAAGGTGCAACCCCGGAGATGACCTTTGAAGGTGGATTACAAGGTAAGGTTCTTTTCAAGTTAAAACAATATATACTTTGGCCCTGACATTGTAATTACCAAGAAATGAACCCCTTGGTTGTGCTATTCGCAGGAGGGCAGAGAAATACATCAAACGAAGTGCAGTTGTCCGATAAGCAACGGTTCGTTCTGCAAGAAACGCTTGATGAGATGTCGAATACAAGTGTGAAAGGGAGACTGCAAAGATTAATAGAAGAGAAGCATGCCAATGTGGAAAAGATGCAATTTGAAGTAACTTCACTGGAGATGCACTTAGCTTCAATGCCTTGACAAACTTAACAATAAATGAACCTTGTGTTACATATGTAGCTAATATTTCCACCTGGTTTAGGCAGGTGAGAGATGCCTTATGCATGTGATGTAGTAACTTTTTATGCTAAAAAATGAAAGAAAAAGGACTTTGTGAGTTTTCCTTCACTATCTGAAAATCTGGTATGTATGTAATTATAGACTAGTGGAGTGGACTGGTGTGGTGTTTGTTTGCTTTCTTTCTGCACTTCTTTTGTCAACTTTAGTAAATTCTCAGAATGTATCATATTATAGACTGGAAATGAGCTCATCTAATTGTGCTTTAGTTTCTATTCTAGTTTTAATCATGTTCCAAAATCTTCAGTTTTAGTTCTGTTTCTGTTCAGGTTTCAATTTCATGTCCCCTTTACTTGGAATTAGTCGACTTCTCTTTTTTTAGATAAAATTAATAAACAATTCTTGTTTTTAAAGGGTTTGTATAATACCAAGTTGGCATTTAAACACTTTGGATTGTATTAATTATCCCTCCAAAATAAGAATTAAAATCTAGATTAAAACTATAATCATTTTTTTTTTTATCTTTTTATTTTATTTAAATTATAATTTCACAATTTGCTGAAATCCATCTAACATATTTTTCTTGGTCTTTGTATTTTCCCCCTTCTAAATATTATGGTATTATTATGAGTTAATGTTTCAATTTACATACAAAGTAGTGACTATATAATTTCCACTAAACTAAGTGACTATTTACTACCATTATCCACGTCTGTTATAGGCAGCTGCACCTATATTAGGGGTAAATATTAATTTTGAAAAAGTCTGTTATTCGAAATTACCATTCTACAATCTAATGTAATAATTTTATTTTTATTGATAGGTCAGACAGCGTGTCGGATGACAAACCTTACAAAGAATTAACAATTTTATTATGACAGATCGACTTTGGTCTGATTATTAAATGATTAAAAATATAATTAATTATAAAGAATAATCAAAGAAGTTAGTAAAAAATAAATAATAGACACAAATATAACATTATTTAAATTCTAGTTATTTTTGTATAAATTGTCACAAATGTTTTTTTGCTCAAATATCTAGATTACGAATCGCGTATATAAGGTATGAATCATACTTTTCATACTAATGCAGTATGAATTAAAGAGTTCATGTATAATGATATACTCCTGGCACCTTTTATATTCAATTAAGTGTATTAAAATAATAAACGTGCCAAGCTTAGTGGGACGGAGGGAGTAATTATCTACCAATCATACGATTTATGCACAGTAAAAATATAATTAATGAATGTTAAAATATATAAATATACTTTAAAATAAATTACTTATATATTTTTAAAACTAAAAAATTAAAATTTGGGTGCCGGGCCCAAGCCTACCCGACCCGCATTGGCTCTTGGGTCCGAGCTTGTGTTTGAATTACAGACACGATCGGGCCGTGGACCGGACTTGAGCCTATCAGTAAAATCTCGGGCTGAACTTAGATATAGAGAAATCTGACCTAACCCGACTTATTGGCATATGTAAGTGGGAGAGGAGAAAGAGGACAAAAGATTGAATAATTATAAATAATAACGATAAACAATAAACAATAATATTAATATAAAAAAATATATTATAATTTAAATAGTGTTACGGTAATAAATATTATTTTTCTTTTACACTATTTCACATTTTGCCTCTTAAAAATAATACTACTACTCATTTTATTTTTTCTTATAAGTACTAAGTATTAGGACTAATGATAATAATTTGCGGTGGTCAAAGTTAGAAGAGATTTAGATAGGAAATATTAAAGTGAGATCATGCTTATGCTATCATAGGCTCATAGCTGTCACACCACTTGTTTATTTCACACTCCTCGTTCACACTGCTACTATATTTTATTTTATTTTTCTTTTCATTATTTATAATTGACTTTTTTTTAGTTGATAATATTTGACTTAATTTCTTAAGTATTTTGGGAGGAAAGACAGAGAAATGAGATTTGTTTCTAAATCTCGTATGTCTTAAAATTTTCTCGGATTTGCTAAACTAATTAGATATTGTACAGTTATTGTCCATTAACTTTTAGTTATATTCGTTTAGATAATTGAGAAATGTTTCTCCCTACTACTTATTCAAGTGCAAATACTTCCATCTATAAAAAGTAAAAAAGAAAAAAAATCTATATATTCTTATTTAGCATCCCACCTTATCAATATAATGAGTTTTCATGTATTATATAATGCATATAATATATATGGAAGTTTTTTTAGCACAATAAAAAATTTATACATTTATATTGTTATTTTCTTTTACATATAATTAGTTATATAGGTAGATATGCAAAAATGCTCTGTACAGGTTAAAGCGATGGCCGAATCCGAATTTTAAGTTCAAAGTGGATATTTAGTGGCGCCTACAAACTCTAGACTATTCGTTTTCATTAAGGCAATCCTACTGATGGTAAGTTGGCGTCCATCAGTCACTCTGTAATCAGAAGAGTGGGACAAGACGCTCAGATGCGCTTTATCTGCATCTTTGATGTAATCCTTAGTCTTAGTTATAGCAGCATGATTGTAATTTTTGCCTTATCCGGATCTATCTACACCGTCTCAGTTCGTGCAAAACGGTAACTATCTGAAGGGATCAACCGCATGTCTGCAGCAGGCGGGACCTGCGAATAATTTGACATATCATTAGTTCTAAAGATTTATTAATTTTTACTTTCTTAATAGAATTTATTATTTATGATATAGTTTAATATTTATTTAATATAAAATAATTAAAAATTATAATAACTCGTATGTTTATGTTACGGTACGACATTGTCAACTGCAACGGTGGAACTGAACTATGTAGATATGGGGCGAAGACATTTTTATAGCAATATAATTTGTAGTATACATATGGTTGGGTAATAGGATTGATTGATTAGATAATTGACTTTGATCAGAAGCCAAAGAGGAAATATAACCATATCTCTATACATTCATGAATCTTGCAATGCATGTATGTATGTCTACACAAGATTAATTTGTTTAGTAAAAGAAGAAAGGGATTCACATGGCTTTCGAAGGTTTTGTTTAATGTATAAATTTTAAATTAATTAATTATTCACGTTTACGTGTATTAGGTGGTGGGATAATGGCCGTAAATATATTTTAATCTTTGCTTAATCTAACACCTAAAAGTCGCACCTCTAACATCACCAACCTTTGCCTTTCAATTAATTACATATATGTCAATTATTTATTTCTAAATCAAAGTTTATTGTGTACATAAATATGACTCTTAAATGAATATATTGCTTACCAGTTTTGAGTATTTTCAAGCACATTCTGCCCCACCGTTTGCCACCGATATTTTTTAACATGTTGACAGTTGATGTGACAGTATCACGTAATATTACATAAATATATATGTCATCATATTTTAATTTTTTACTCTCTCCGTCCTGCTAGATCAGACATATTTTATATTCAATTAGGTGTAGTATTTTAATCAAATGTGTCTAATCTAGCGAGACGGAGGTAGTATTATTTTTTATTAAATAAATATTAAATAATAACTTTCTAATTAATAAACCCTAATTCAAATGTGAAAATTAATAAACTTATTATCAAAAACTTATCGTTTTAAAGACCACATATTTTTTTTTTGTATATATATATATACATGAAAAAAGAAGCTTCCAAATAAATGAACACAGATGTTTCTTTTTTCTTCTGACCAATTAAAACCTATTAAATATTTATCTAAAGTTACGTTTTCTTTGTTCTATCCACGAAATCTATCTGAATTATGCCAATGAAGTAAAGTATGGAATTAGGACATAACTATATATATATATATATATATATTTAATTAATGAACATGAAAATTAAAGGAAAAACTCATAAGTTCACATTTATATTCAATTGATGAAATTGGCAGAACCGCCCCAAGAGGCATTCATCAAAGTATAAGACAAATATGCAGGCTACTTCATGTAATGTTTTATAAATTCTATTTATGAATAAATTACTGCTCCCTCCGTCCCAACTAGCTTGAGTCGTATTCATTTTCAGACCGTCCCAACTAACTTGAGTCATTTCTTTTATAGGACATCTTTATTACATACAAATTTAAATAATATATATTTCTATCATCATTATATACTTTAAACATGCACTCAACATATACTCTTTAACTTCTTAATTCTCGTGTCGAAAAGAAGTGCTACAAGCTAGTTGGGACGGAGGGAGTACAATTTAGAAAGAATAACGTGACAATCCACGACAGGTAGGATATGTAGTTGAAGATATATGGTATCTGGATCTCTAGAAGATTTTATTCAGTCACAAAATAAATACAGTTACATTAATACATTAATAATTTTCCTTTCCATCATCAAGAAAAAGGCAGGCATGTGTGAGTCGTGACAGATCATTGCAGTTAATTAATTTCATCATCAACACATACTACACACAACACACATATATATGAAGATGGTTCTATTAAATATTATGAAAGCAATGTAAAATAACCAGAAAAAGGAACACCAAATTAAATTTATGAACGAAACCCTCTTCGAATAGTTGCAAGTTGACCAAGTTGGGCATATGTATAAAGGAGAAAACAAACAAAAGAAAGGTCAAACAAAGGAGTAGTATTACATTACAATACATGCCACAAACCCTAGATTTCATTGAATGTGTTAATTTGACCAAGTAATAAAGGAATATCAATTCTATGCTAAAAAACATCCACTCATGTCTCAACTATATATATTATTATTACCTACAATAACGTACGGCAAAATCAGTCATCTTGTTTGTTCGGAAATTACAATCCAAGTGTTTGTGACAAAAAGAATGGCTATACATCATCATAAACTAAGATGATATTCACTACAACAACAAATACCAAAACCCAAGTATTTGAGCCAAAACAAATTTAAAGAAAAGAGAAGAAAAGAAAAATTAATGCGTAAACTAACATGGGCCCCACAATATTAAATTTTCAACTGTAATAGAGAAATAGGAATTAAATATACCAACAATGAGAAGTCGGCCCCACTTGCTTGAGACTATCACGAATTTGCATTTCAGCCCCTCAATTTTATTCTTTTTTGCATTTCGTACCTAACTCGCCGTTGAAGGTATCCCTTGATTCTCTACGGTTACTTTCATGCTAAACCCTGCAGTTTCTCCTCGGATTATAGGTCAAATAAGCTATGGAAGAGATCTAATGTATTTGGAGAAGGAGTGTTCATGTGCGGTGTCATGAAATTCGTCGACGGACTCGGGAATATGTAATTGTTCTCTAAGTAATTCCTACTGCTGTGTAATACTGGGCTCAAATCGTGGAAGAAATTTAGGGGATTGCTTTGATTATCTGAAGAAATCGAAAAGAAATTGGGTGGAATTGGGGGAAGAGCATTTGGATTTGGGGATAAAATGCCGGGGAATTGCCCGCTTCTTTGGATGCTCGAATCGATTTGGATTCCTTCCACCATTTCTGCGCCTAATTCGTCCAAGCTCTGCATCGTCTTCCTCCCATCGGGGGATTTCGTTCTCTCGATGGAGGCGAAGCGCGCTGCCGGAGATACGGCGCCGCTGAATTCGAAGGCGGCGGAGGAGGAGGAGGCGGAGGGTGAAGTGGCGTTGGGGCCCGTCAGGCGCTGGACCAGCGACATGAACTCGTTAGGGTTTGCATGGATGATTTTGGGGGAGACGGTGTAGATAATAACGGGCGGCCGCGGCGGCGCGTGGGGAGGCGGGTGGTGGTTGGGGTGGCCGGCTTGGGGCGGCGCCACCGGTGGCTTCTTGATCTTGTGCGAGTCCTTGCGTACTTTGAGCGGAGCTGGGCGCGGGCCTTGTAGCTCCCTCCTCGGAGAGCGGCCCGATGAGAAGCCCGGCATGTCCATGGTGACGGCGCGGCGGTTGTGATGCGGTGGTTGCTTTCTAATTTGGTATGTATTAATTTCTTGATGTTCTTTATATTAGGCAATGGTGAGAGAGAAAATATTTATATGAGATTCATGGCTGAATATATAAGCAATGCAATGTTAGTCAATGAAGTGACCCTTTGGGTATTTTTATTATTATATTAATTTATACTCGTATAAATATTGTTTGAAATATTAAATATATTTATGATAAAAGATAAAGAAATGAAATATTTATTGGCAAGTTGTGTATTGTAGTTTAGATGGGTTTGAAGAATTGGGGCCGGTTTCGTGGTGTGGTAAATGTTTGAATTCGTCAAACATTTCATTTGAGGAGAAGAAAAGTGTTTGATTTTATTAAATTAATTAATTGGTTAATGAAATGGAGTAGTGTAGTATAGAAAAGAAAGGTTAGATTAGATGTCGAGGCTCTTGCTACGTCAGCATAAAAAGAGATTCTTGATTGGCTGCGACCATTCCAATTATTGCATAATCAATGAGTCCTTGTCAATCTTTCTAATTCTAAATACACTTCCTATGATAATAATTTTATGTTCTTTCCTTTCATATATATTCATCTCCTACATATAACATATACACATTTCATAAGGTTTTAGGCGTTTGTGTCTTAATCCATTAATTAACCTATTTAATTTCAACACTTTCATGACTCCGGTCACGATTTAGTCGAGCTGAATATTAACCGGCTAGCACGAGCTCATCTAACTGAAATATTCGAGCATTCAATCTCGAGATTTCTTTTTCTTGTAGTGGAGTTCGGTTTGACTAATAATTAACAAGGTTGGCTCGTTAATTCTTAGTATATGAGTTCGAGTTCGAACCCAACTAGACAAAAATATTAACCGATAAATTTTCATCTTAAATTTGAATCATGTACGTATAAATGTTTGAGCAGAAAACATGTGATACAAATTTGATTGGTCAACGAGTCGAATATATTCACGAGCCTATAAAGTTAAGCATTGTCGAAGACCTAACTCGATTATGAAAAATTTAAACTTGACTTCAAGTTCGAGTTGAAATAAATTATTGATGAATTTTAGTAGAGTTGTTCACAGTTAGAGTTCGAACTGTAAACCGCTAGTTCATGATTTTGTTATTTTGAAACCTTAATCGAACTGTGGTTATAACTTTTCACGAGAACCGATATCATCCAAGACAGTTCCGATTTCAAACTACCGGTTCTGGTTTCAAAACCTAAGTTCTTTTAGATCTGCCTTATAAAATGTTTACTTTTGTAAGAATTTAAAAGTTAAAATGTAATTTTATAAGTTATAAATAATAATTTTATACTATAAAAGATATAATTGAATTAGGGTTAGAAAAAACCTACTTATTAAATTAAATATTGGGAAATAGAAGGTTTGAAACCTCATTTTCACCGTTCTTAACATTTAGAACCAGAACCCAATTATTCATTACATAATTACGGTTTAAAATTAAACTATCAGGAATAATTATAATTAGCAAAACCACCAGTTATAATTATATTATGACTCGATTACGGCAATTTCAATTCATTTGAACATGTCTAAATTTGAGACAACGGTATTTTAATGGAGACTCAAATAGTGAGCCCTATATATTCATGACGTCATATATGAGCAGTTCTTTTTCTTTTATTTCTGTCAAAAAATACAATTTAATAAGTTAGAATTAATATCCAAACACCAATTGATGGATTAAATTTGATTGGTCGGTCGGGTATTATTAAATTATGTATTTTTTGCTTTTCAGAATATAAAAACTTCCTCTACAATGATACTAAAATTCAATGTTCCACATCAAATTTCAAAAGGTAACAAAGTTTAGTTACGTTTTTGCTACAAACTCCATTTATTTTATCAACAATATTATATATAAATTTCATACTATGTACTTTACTCGCTGTCTTTTTACGAATTGATAAAAGTTCAATCATTCTTGTGCATGCAATAACATTAATTTTTAATTTTACTTCAAGAGTTTTATGTACTCGTTCACTCTAACAATTAAATTACATTGTTAAATGTAATTTACGACCGTTTCATTAACAAAATAAACTTTTATAATCAATTATTAATGTCATTGGATTCTAAAAGAAAGTCTTTATTGACTTCTTAACTTGCTAGAATTAATTAATTACTTATCTTATAATGAACATGTGTATATAATTATGAGGCCATGCAACCGCTCGGAAAGGGGTTAATACAAATTATAAATGATAAAATATTATTCCTATTAACAATAATAATTAATTTTGAAAGAATCTTTGTTATTACTTGTAGGAGAATTGGTTGCACAATACTTCATATAAGTGCGGTCATATCTTAATTAGTTTGTCTAACAAATTTGGAGGGCATTTGATTAAGTTTATTTTAAAGAAGTATATCATATCTTAAAAGCGTATAAGTTGTCAACGTGTTTGGGTAAATGAGTTTATAAGTTCTTTTAAAAAACTTATAAAATAATAAAGTGTTTGACATTTTAAACTCTTCGTGTGTGATTTTGTTGGGTAAATTAATATGATAATAATAAAATATTATAGGATATGATTATTTATGTAATTTTGTTGCAGCTTATAAGTTCATGAAGAAATAAGTTGGAGATCAACTACTTATTTTTTGAACAACTTATAAGCTCCTATAACTTATTTTTATAACTTATAAGTTTTCAAAGAACTTAATTTATCAAATATTTTTCAATGAGCTTATAAGCTCCTAAACAGCTTATATGTTTTAAGAAATTTATAAGCTCAGTCAAACACCTCCTTAATTACCTAAGCAAGGGTTAGGATTAGGAAGAATGATAAATTACATTGGGTCTTCTTCTTATCTACTAAACAAATTAAGCATTGAAATGATCTCATGCACCACTGTCATCATTATTACACATAACCTTTAATTTCAAACGCTCAAGACATTAGGTTTCGGGTTTGAATTCTACGCGACCATTTAATGTAATATTAATGTAATCTAATTTTTTTTTTCATTAATCTTTACCCGCAGGCACCTACACAAATACAAATATAAACACCACAATTATTAAAAGATATATTCAGTCTCTTTCACTAAAGTTTGATTGTTTTGAAAAAAAAAACATTCATACAGATTGAGTGTATATAGTACATTAACATTCATATCAACAAACACACATTATAAGTTTTTACAATTTACACGTGATACCAATTGTCATGCATACCTAACATTTCTGTAATTTTTTAATTTGTATAAAATACATATCCAATAAGGCACATGATACAAGATAATTAAGTTATTATTTGCTGCTTGATCTATTACGCTCTCCGTCTATAAAAAAAACTTGTATATTTGAGTTCGTCGCATATTTAACAAATGATTTGAACGTTTTGTGGGTGGACTAAGAGAACACATTATTTATCAATTAAATATGCGTGTGAGAGTGAAAGAGAAGCTAATCGTGGATTAATAAATGAATTAAATATGATATGAGTGGAATGAGGATTCCACATTATTTATAATTAAATATATAATGTGAGTGATTAGAAAATTAATGATAGATCCAATAATATGAATATAATTATTAATATAAAAATGTGGAGTATATATAAAATGTGCAAGTTTTTCTTGGACGCAAAGAGTATTATTATTTATTATCAATTATTGTTTTGATTTCATTTTAAAATGAAATAAATGTTCTGAATTTTCAATATCTCTGACTATTTAAAATTAAGGAAAAAAATTAAAAGGAACCTAAATTAATTTGCAACAAAATTGAAAGATAGGGGATAATGAATAAATAGAATCATATGAGGCTATGTTGTGAAAGATTTAAGCTTAGAAACTAAGTTAGGTGTTTGGGGTCAATATTTTTGGTTAATTAATTTAATCTGAATTATAACTCATGATAGAGATTAGATTCAAATCGAGGCATTGCATACATGTTCACATTTTGATACTAATATACCTAATATAATATGAATTACACTGAGCATAAATATGATTTTTAATTACAACTTTTGAGAAGGAAAGCATATATATTTAGGTTTGCATGCATGTTCACATTTTGCTACTATTATAATTATTGCCAAAAGCCACTTTTGGCAGCTTATTGCAAGATTAGTTGGGTTGTCTTGACATTTTTTGTCAACGAATTGTCTTTTTGTGATGGCAAATTAAACTTTTCATTAATTTGCTTTAGGATAGAAAATTGTAAATAATTTGAAGCATTCTTAATTGATTCTATTAATCTAGAAACTCCAAAAGTGACTCTAGAGATAAATTAAGTAAATATCTTATGTGAAAAATCAATCATGTTTCTAGATGAAATACACCTTCCTATTGTCTACCAGCAAGGACATTTTCAATGGGGACTCCCAAAACGGATATGATTATTAATGTTTTTTATTATAATTTTAATAATTTTTTGATAAGAGTATTATATTTTGAGAGTTTCGAAAAAACACTCGCAGTGGACATCTCAAATTGAAATTCTCGTATTTGATTAAAAAATGGGATAAAAAAAATCTTACGTATATTTTTTTTTATAGAAATAAGGCGTCTAAGAGACTCGCGCTTTCCAGCACGGGCTCCGGGAAAGACTCCTTAGTGCAAGTCCAGACTCTCGTTCGAGAGCAAAACTTTCGAGTTTTGCAAATTTTCAATGAAAGACTTTTGCCTAAGTTCTGGGCTCCTGAACAATGAGTTTTGGTTTGAGCTATCGCATTAATATGTGATGAGCAAAAACTATCAAGTTAATTATATATAACTCATGATTTCTGTTTGTTTATTGTTAGGTCTTAACTCTCTAAATATCGAGTAAATGGAGTAAGTAATATTTGGTATATAGAGGTGATATATTAATTACCTATCACTTCCTTAACTCTTAGGGCTTAGACATAAATCGTAATATCTTAACTCGTATTAATAAATTATTCATCAGTAACTAATTCGAAATATCTCCTCTTATATTGTAGGAAGTAGTACTACTAGATATGCAACTATATAGTTGTTGAATATTCTACATTTAAGATTTAAGAACCAACCATTTCATTTTACTTACTTCAAATATAATATACCAACTTATGACAAAACCTATTTTATACAGCGATACAAATTTTCGATACATCGTGCCAAAATACTATATATCATACTTTCATAACATATCATGCTTTCGATATACCGTTTTATACTAAAATTTTAATATACTAATGAAAATTTATTAATTAATATACATTTAGCTTTAGTAAATATTTTGGTATATACCATACTTGTTATATACCAAAATAGCAATATTTATCGTATTTTTGTTATATACTGAATTTTCAGTATGTTTTTGTATACTGAAAGTATTTGACAACTTCATATCATTACCGTGTTGAAATTTTTCGAAATAATATCATATCATATTCAAAATTCAGATATACTAAATTTACGATATTTTAAATTTTCTTTTTCAATATGAAAAGACGGTATACCGGAATTTGAATACTTTTACCCACCTTATATAAGAACAAAGGAAACAACTAAAAGGGGAAAGCACATGAAAGGTCATTGTTCTAATTCCATAAGGGATAGATAATACAGCAAAAGTAAGACAAAAATGTGACGTGTGGTGTGGGGAAGTCAAATTGATAATGAAGAATGTAAAAGAAAAAAGACAAAAAATTGAGAAGTGCATTTAATTGGGGACCTTTTTTTTCTTCAATTCATGAAATTTGAACATCGTATTAACTTTATAATATTAGTTAAAAAAATCAAGAGCAAATATATGTATGTACATAAATTAGGTCACATGCTCACACCGTATATAATTTGGCATCTTTTTGTGGATGTTTATTTAGAAATGGGGTATTGAGTATCAAGTATTGTTAGTAATACCAGATAGCCGATCAAGTACGGGTATTTGAATACTCATTTTTTGGGTCTTCGGGTATTTAATATTTTAAAATATTTCAATACTTAAAATTTTCAAAAATACCTGAAAATACACAATGATTTTCTAAAAGTATGAATAATTTTAGTTAATTCAGCTACCTGAATATCATACTTGAATCCATGTCAGGTACCCAAAATTCAAATTTAGATTATAATAATTAAAATTTAGAATTTTTTGAGTTTAGGTAATCGAATATTTCATGTAATGTATCCGGCCCAAATAGACTACCCTATGTTTAGTTGTTAAAGTTTACTTTTCTCCCATCATTTCTAGGCTGTTCAACATATTAATTAACTTGAAATAAAACTTCCAAAATATAGCAACTTTATCTATTTAACAATTATAATATGAACTTAACAATTAAATACACAAATTATGATAAATTTGGGCAACGAAGCATAAAGAAGATAGGTTTTGTGAAGTAGTTTTCTATTATTCTATGATAATACAATAGAATACAATTACAGAGAGTATATATAAGAGAGAAAAAGAATCCTCTAGCAATCTATGAAAGCGTAAATCCATTAGCCTAATTTGGTTACAAAAGGAAAGAAAGAAATAAGGATAGAAGATATAAAATAGGAAAACATATAGACAATATTCAACATTCCTCTCAAGTTGGATCGTGAAGGGTCCGAACGCTCAACTTGCCAACAAGTAGCCGAGCTGGTCTGATCCAAGTGCCTTAGTGGAAACATCAGCAACTTGATCAGACGTAGAAATCTTCTTCGTCTCTATCTCTTTTGACTCAATTGTTTCTCGAACAAAATAGCAGTCCATCTCAATGTGCTTTGTGTGCTCATGAAAAATGGGTTATTTGCAATATGTCGTGCGGCTTGAATATCACAATGTAGTGGTGTGGCTATACTTTGAACTGCCCCAAGATCACGTAGCAACCATCTAAGCCACAATATTTCACTAATTGTGGTAGCCATAGCTCTATATTCCGCCTCGACTGAAGTTCTGTAAACAACTGATTGCTTTTTTGTGCGCCAAGATATTGGTGATCCACCAAGAGTTATGAAATACCCTGTGCTAGATCGTCTAGTCATTTGGCATCCCCCCCCAATCTGAGTCACAGAAAGCTTGCTGGTAGAAAAATACCTTGTTCAAGTGTTGCCTTCAGATAACGCATAATCCTATAAACGACATCCATGTGACTTTGACGAGGTGAGTTGGTAAATTGCTTGAGCATTTTCGTAGCGAACTGAATGTCAGAGCCTCGTCATTTTCAGATACAATAATTAGGGGTGTGCACGGGTCAACCGACCGACCGACCCGACCAAATCCGAACGACCGGACTAACCAACCAACCGGTTAAAAAAGTGGCCGAACCGGCTGAAAATAATGCCTCAACTGACCGAAAACCGACCCGACCGAAAAAACCAATTAAAAGTTTTAATTTTAATTCATCACTTGAGTGATTTTTCGCTTTTTCACATTTGTGTTTATTTTAATTTTTAGTTTCCAAATTATCATTCCACATTCTCCAAGAATAGTTTATTGTTCCAAAATTCAGCAATTTACCAGAAAAATAAAATGGGAAAAAATATAAAATAGTACTCCTATAGAAGAAACTGGTAGGATTATGCAGAAACATTAAATACCTTGACTTTCAGCTTAGCAATCTTCGTCTCATCACAAACTTCTGACAGCAAGGCCTAAAAGATAACATACAAGAGCAATGCTTAAGTAAATTATAAATATATGAATAATTTCAGATGCTTAAAATGAATAAGGTGAGGAGGAAGAACAGACGCCAGGCTGGGTGGAGATGGCCGCCGGAGAAAGTCGCGAAGTAGCGTGAGTAAGGTGAGGAGGAAGAACAGAATAGCCGCAGCCGCTGCTGTTTCTTGTTTGCTGAAACCTGAAATTAGAAAATGAATAAGAAACGTAGGGTTTACAAGTTTAGGGACAAATAAAATAATATTTTAAAATTTTCATATCATTAGTTCGGTCGGGTTGGCCGGGTCGGCCGAAAAATATTTAAACCGCCGCCCGACCGAATAACCGAATTCTGCATAAAATTCAAACCGAACCGGCCGATTTTCGGCCACTACCCGACCGCCACCGATCGATTTTCGGCCGGTTTGGTCGGTTTGGTCGGCCGGTCCGGTTTTTGCACAGCCCTAACAATAATCATCCTATGATACGTCTATACCTAGTTGAATCTACACATGGACTCTCCTCATCAAGAGTGAATCGAGCATTTTGCTCCATAGGAAAAGCACTTGGACGTGTCCCTTGCAAACCACTGTCTTCCAAGTTATCCAAAGTGTATTTTCTTTGACTTAGTACCATCCTTTTAGCTGATCAGACAACCTCAATTCCAAGAAAATATTTTAGTGACCCCAAAACCTTTGATACTAAACTTTCGATCGAGGTACTCCTTTGTGAACTCAACATAACTCTTGTCATATCCTACCAAAATGATGTCATCCACATAAATGAGGGCAACTACATAAGTCATGCCGCTCTTATATATGAAGAGAGAGTGATAAGCTCTTGACTGACGAAATCCAATATCTAATAAGGCACGCGTGAACTTGTAGTACCAGTTTCTCGACGCCTGTTTCAACTCATATAAGGACTTTCGGAGCATGCACACCTTTGTTTCTTCATCCTTGGCAAAGCTTTGAGGAATTTTCATGTACACATTTTCGATCAAGTCTCCATGAAGAAATGCGTTATTGACATCAACTAGTGGATTATCCAATTTCTCTGGGCTACAACAACAAACACACTTCTCACAGTCACAAGCTTTGCAACGGGTGCGAAGATTTCATGATAGTCTATTCTCTCTATCTGTGTGAACCCTTTCACAACGAGCCGTGCCTTGTACCTCTCAACTTCTCCATTGAGCTTATATTTTATTTTATACACCCTACTTGGAATCGATGGGACGTTTTCCTGGTGGCAATTGCTCTAGGGTCTATGTCTTATTTGCCTCAAGTGCATCGATTTCTTTCTGCATAGCTTCTCTCCATTTTGGATCTCCACCCTTTTTATTGTCCTTGGCATAAGCTAGACGCCCAAAAACATGTAAATGATGATAATTGGGTTTTCGCTTAAAAAGAATTTCGTAGGGTGTTTTATGCTGAAGAATTTTGGTGGGGAATCTATTTATAATATAAGTAGCAGTCAAGACACATTCGCCCCAGAACTCGATGGGTAGTTTTGCTTGGAAGCGTAGAGCTTGTGCTGCTTCCAAAATATGTCTGTGCTTTCGTTCTACTACCCCATTTTGTTGGGGAGTATCAGTGCAAGAAGTTTGTAGCATTATACCATTATTAGCATAAAATTCAAGCATGAAATATGACTGAAATTCAGTACCATTATCAGCTCTAATCTTCTTGACAACCTTGCCAAAGTGGGTTTTAAACATGTTGTGGAACATAATCAAATATTTGCTCACCTTAGACTTCTGTTTCATTAGAGACACACCCAAACACCCCTGCTATAATCATCAACAATACTCAAAAAATAATAAGCTCCGGTGAGAGAAGGTGTTTTATAAGGCCTCCAAATGTCACATTGTATCATCTCAAAACAATCAAGCGATTTAATAGTACTGAGGGAAAAAACCATACGAGTCTGCTTAGCTCTCAAACAGGAGTCACAATAGTCATCATCAAAAACTTTATGAACTGAATCAACATGTTGAAGTTTTATTCTAGAGGCATGACCTAATCTCTTGTGCTAGATTTCCGGACTCACCACAGCAGACATGGCTCGACATTTTGTTTTTGCTGGCTCCAAATAGTATAGACCATCGCGTTGCTTACCCAGCCTAATCAGGTTCCTCGAGCTCAAGTCCTATATCACACAATAATCCGAAAAAAATATGAGAGCACAATTATGGTCTTTAGTCAATCGACTGACAGATAATAAGTTGCACTGAGACTTAGGAACATGTAAAACACGGTCGATGTTGAGCCGATTGTGCAGTTGCATGCTCCCAATGGCTTCAACAGGAACTAATTCACCATTTGGAATTTTTACGGGTGTCTTCTCATCCGGATTGGCCCGATCATTCAATATTTCTCCATCATAGGTAAAATGTTATGTTGTCCCCGAGTCTATTATCCAAGGCTTATTAAAGAGAATCTTACCAACCATATTAATAGAAGAGGTTTGGACTCCATCATCTCGAGTCATTGATCCGAGATATTCAATCAATTTCGCCATTTGTTCTTGACTTATCCCTGGCAGTGAAATCGAGCTACCTTCAACATTTGCAACTCTCGGATTGGACTTCTGCTTCTCAGCACCATTTGAATAATTTTTCTTTGAATTATGATCCCTTTTTTCTGGATAGCCTATGATCTAATAGCAATATTCAATAGTGTGGTTGTTTCTTCCACAATTGCTGCACTTTCTTTCACGTTTTCCATCCTTGAATTCTCCACCATTTCGTTTATCTTGAGACTGAGGTGCTGCATTTTTTGAGTATCCGCCACTGGGCTGAAAAACTGCTGCTTCAACTGTGGGCTTCCTTGCAGCGGTGATGTTTCGTTGTTGTTCGTCTTGTGCAACTAGATGATAGGTTGCTCCTATTCTTAGTGTTGGTTTTGTGCTTAATATTTGAGTCTTGACAACGTTGAAAACCTCATCCAGACCCATGAGAAACTCATATAGTTGTTCCTTTTCTCGCATCTCCACCAACTTCTTTGAAATGCCACACGTACACTTTCCACAAGTGCACTTCGGTGTCGCGAAACAGACTGTATCTCATCCCATATTCCTTTCAACTATGTGTAGTATGAAGAAACAGACATCTTTTCTTGTCGAGTGAGAGTGAGCGTGCACTTTAACTCATATGCTCTAGGCGCACTTTCTTTCCCAAATCTCTCCTCCAAGTCGAGCCAAATTTCATGTGTTGTTTTACTATGTTTAACAATGTTTCAGATTTATTTCTCCATGGAAATGGTGAGCCACCCCTTCATTAAGGCATTGCAGCGCTTCCAAATTTTAGATGACCCTTGTTCTGGTTCTGGAATTGTTCCATCAACAAATTCGATCTTATTTTTTGCAAATAGAAAATTGGTGAACTTCTCCATCCAATCTGCATAATTGTTGTCACGAAGAATTTCACTCACACAAATCTGTCCTGGATTATCGGACGGATGAACATAATATGGTGACATAAAGTCTACCATATTTGAAGAGCTGGCTTTTTCATCGCCAGATTTCCCCATGTTTGATGACTAGTTTTGACAAAGTGATATTCAAGATCGCAAGGTGTTTCGTGCAGAAGTGTGGGATTAATCCTGCTCTGGTGCCATGATAAATCTGGGCAATGAAGCATAAAGAAGATATGTTTTGTGAAGTAGTTTTCTATTATTCCATGATAATACAATAGAATACAACTACATAGAGTATATATGGGAGAGAAAAAGAATCCTCTAGCAACCTATGAAAGCGCCAATCAATTAGCCTAATTTGGTTACAAAAGGAAAGAAAGAAATAAGGATAGAAGGTATAAAATAGGAAAATATATAGACAATATTCAACAAATTATGTTTCCTATTTGTTCGGTCATTCGGAATTTGACACGTTTCAAGTTGAGTTCGACAAAATGTTGTATTCTAGACCTTTTCTAGTCAAAATAGAAAGCGATTTGTGCAATTAATTTAGGAATCTATTTCTGACTTGAATTTTATATTTAAGGAATTATTCTAATGATATTTTCAATTTTGTAGTATATATTAGCTCATATGCGTTTCTTTGACTCATTCAATTGTAATTACAATCGATTTTATAAGAACATCCCCAATGTAGGCTCTCAAAAGTGTTAGCTGCTCAGGAACTCAAGTTTGGGTGAGAGTCTGGCGCTGTGGAGAGTAGGAGCTCAGGAGCCCGACTCCCATTTGCGAGCCTGTGCTATGGAGCTCCGGCTAGGTGGGAGCCCGCATTGTGGGTCGATTGACTCAGGCTTCCACTTTTTTTTTTATCTTTTTTTTTAAAAAAAAAATTATCGTTAAATACATTATTTCATCTCACTCATTCCACATCCTATTTTTCATATTCATGTATATATATATTCTTCTACCTTGATTTCAAATTAATATAATTTTGATTTCCAAAATATAATGAATTTTTTATTTAATGATATCTATTTATTTTAAGTTAATTTATGCTACTTTAAATATTAATTTACATTGTAGTTAAAAAAAAATGCAAAAATCAAAACATGGAAATTAAATGTGAGAATCCCAAAATCGGGAGCCTCCCACGGTGAAACTTTTTGCAAAAATCTCAATAATTGGAGGACTCAACTAAAAAGTTCCAAAATTACAAAAATACTAATAAACCCCCAATTTTGGGAGCTCACTGAGGATGCTCTAACTTTTTTAGTCGATAAAATAGTAAAATTATTTGTAGCGATCTCAATTGATAACCGGTTCTTGAGAAGATCCGATACAAAATTTGTTACTAGACTGAAAACCTGTTATTTAGTACTGATTTTCTGGTAAATAATCTGATAAAATTGGTTTTTACAATTTTAAAACTAACAATACCTGTATAACTTGTATCGAATCAATTACAAATTTATTATATAATTATTAAAATAAAATATTTCACATTGATTTTATAAAATATTTTATAAATAATATATCAGAATGAATTTAAATATTAATATTAAAAATATATTTATATCGAATTATAATTGTCTTAAATTAATATTTTAGAATATAAAAAAAATATAGTTGTAAAAAATATTTAATAAAATTGATTTTTTGATCAGTTCTATCGGTTAACCAATATCGAACTGGTCAGAAATTGGTTAACAAGTAGAACAAGAAAGTTTGGTACTAAGTACTATGAATAATCAATTTTCCGATTTCGTGTAACCCAGTTAACTGATTTTAGTTTATCGATACCTAATCGAATGAGACCCCTAATTATATGTTTCATCTAAAAAGGACATGATAATGATTTTTGATTATTTTTTGTAGAACACGATTATTATTTTCTACTTGAATATATTCAACATTTTTCGCTACGTAATTTGTATGAATCATTGATTTTTCTTTCACAAATCGTTCTATATTTTAAAACGACAAATGCTTTTAATGAAGTGATATTTTTGGTTGAATAAAGTGGAAGAAGATGAAGCATAGTCGACTAAATTAGGGATTAAACTCCGACTGCACATTGATATATGTACTTCTTCAAGTAATTAAATTAACAATAACTAGATTGTTGTTCGTCGAAATTCGACGGGATTAATATTTTATAAAATTTATAAAAGTATTTGACATAATTTCCTTTATTACTATTTGTTGTCATAGATATACTGAATATGTACAGTAAAATCCGTTAATTATGTTGACTTGCTAATGATAAACTTGCAATCGTTCTAAAATTAATTAGGTATATATATATATCATAAATATTAAATCCTCGTAAACTTGTCTATTAGTAAACTTATACTAACAACTTAATTTTTTTTGAATATATTTCAATTTAATTTATATACTCATATTGGTTCTAAAGTAAAGTAAAAAAATTATTCTAATACTCATTATTATTAGAGGTGTTCAAAAGAATCGTAATTGACGGTTCTGGAAATCGAATCGTCAAAAATTAATAAAATTCGGAATCGCAACTGTATACGAAGCGGTTCGGTTTCAGATTCAAATGTCCTGAATCATGAACCAATTGATTTCGTCTTACGCCCATATAATAATATGTGTTATAAATTCAAATATATAAAATATATATAGATGGATAAATATTACTGATGAAAATAAACTATATTTGAATATTTATAAAATCTAACCATTTTATTTTAATTTTATGTATACATATTCTTTTCAAAATCGATAAATGTCTTGTTACATATCTTTATCCATTAATTACTCATCTATGTCCAATCATGTATGAAAATAAACTCAGATTATATGAATTCATTTATTTATATGTATATATACATTCACAATCTGATTAAAAATTAAATATATACACACACACACACACATGTTTGCTATAAAAATTAAATATATATAATTTTTATTGAGTGTGAATAATTTATTTAAATTATTTATTTGTAACTACAATGCACACATTTCCTCACGTGCTCATATAATTCAAATTATTTTGTGAAATGAAATACATAAACATATGATAAATTTTTTCATGTGTTCATATAAGTGGATATAACCAGGGGCTTGTCCCACTGGCCACCGGGTTCCTCCACTAAGTGGAAGACCTGGGTTCGATTCCCTTTGGGAACGAATTTGGAGTTTGGAGTTATAAGGTGGTTTGGTGATTTACCTTGGAGTGTTTGGTGGACTAACTACTAACAATTAACTTGTTCATTTCAAAAAAAAAAAATACAAGTGGATATTTTTATCTCTTATTTTTAAATGTGTATTTTTTTTATCTTTTATTTATTAAAGTGAGTATTTAAATATTTTATCCCTAGATTATTAATAACATTAACCATTGAATACATTTAAAGTATAATAAATACATTTAAAATATATACCAACTGAAAGAAAAATTAGTACGTAGGTAATAATGAAGTTGAGTGTCAATATCTAATAATGATATACGACCAAAAATTATTAATTTGATTGAAAAATCAAATAGGTATCAAAATACACTCATTAAATAATTTTATAATAATGAAAATAAACTCAAATTATATAAACTTATTTATTTATATGCATATATATATATATATTCATAATCTGATTACAAATTAAATATATATACTCGTTTTTTATTCAAAAATTATATATAGAAAAGGAGAAAATTTGAAGTGATGTATTAATTTGGTATAATGTAAAAGTGAAGATAAAATTAAAATAGTTGTGTATATTTAGGTGTCTAAATTCATGGCCTAATTGTGGAAGGGAATAAAATGACATGAATTGAATTCAACACTTGACCGAACAAAAACTATATAAGTTTATATGTCTTTAGTTATTATTTTTTAATTGAATTCAACACTTGACCGAACAAAAACTATATAAGTGTAATAATAAAAATATTTAAAATATCTATCTATTAATAGATAACTTAGTGTGTGAGTAATAATGAAGTTCAATTTCATTATATAATAATGATATATGGCCGAAAAATCAGCAATTTGATTGAATGATCAAATATACATCAAAATATACTCATTGACTATTTTTTATATTAATAAAAATGATACTTAGATATGAAATAATATACAATTAATATAGGATATATAAATAAATAAGAAGATTATACACTATTTTATATTTATATATGATTATTTTAATAAAATATACGATTCATTCAATTTATATTATCTATATTCAAAAATATATGTGAATTTCTCAAATAATAATATAATTAAAAGTATGTTATAATAATCATATGTAATAAATTATATATATTAAAAAAATATTTTCAAATAATGTGAGGTTTAGAAATTTTTATATAATTTATTTTTATTAGACATGAAAAACTTATAATCTAATATAGAAATCTAGACATTTTCATATAATTTATTAATTTTCATTAGATTTTAAAAGAGTGTACCTATATAAATTATTATTAAATTAGTTATCAAAATATAAATATCAAATTAATATATCACTATATATATTATATTTATTAAAATAATATTTAAATATGGAATAGTATATAATATGATCTATGATATACATAGAAATAAAAGCACAACATAAATATATATACCTATAAGGAAATAAGAATTTATAATATTATATATGATTAATATATAGATAAAATTTCAAAAATTTAGAAAAATAAAAAAAATTAAATGGGACGCTGGGAGGGTTTTAAGGGCTGAGGTGGACAGCTTGGTTCGAACTTGTATTATAGTATAGATTTATAATATTATATATGATTAATATATAGATAAAATTTCAAAAATTTAGAAAAATAGGAAAAATTAAATGGGAGGTTGGGAGGGTTTTAAGGGCTGAGGTGGACAGTTTGGTCCGAACTTATATTATAATATAGATGATAAGAAGACATAATGTCTCAAGATATAAATTGTTAATTATGAAAGTTTATTAAAATTATAGTAACTTAATATAAAATGAGAAAGTTAGTATTACATGTATACCCCTACTTAAATTATGGAATGATCATTAAATATTCACACTAATTAATTATTATTGATATTTTTTTATATATATCCTTTATTATAACAAGTTTCATATAGTTCTAAATTAGTATACTATTATATATATTTTAAAATCTATTATATATATTTAAAACTCCATTACATCTTAATTGACAAAATGCTAAATTAGTAAATTGACATAATTTATAATAATCAGATATAACAGAGTTTTCAAATATAAATTTTTTGTTTATATTTGGCACTTTTGAATTACAATTAATTAATCAGAATAATTATTCTGTAGAACATTATGATTTGACAACATTTTTAAAAAATAATCCAAATAAAAAGATAAAATTATTTAAAAAGTACCTATAATTTTTTATCTCCCACAAAGTAAATTAAATCATCATTTCCATATACCATGAAGGGAAAAAATAAAATTGTACATTATCCATTTTTTATATTAACACTTAAAATGAGTTCATCTAAAAATAAAATAATTAAAAACTATGAATTTATTGAAACGTAGATCATTTATAACTGAAATAATGTATTAAAAATTATTTTGTTACAAATCAACATGCATATAAGAATATTCTTTTAAAATAAATAACTGATTAAATATATATTTAATTTTTTGAAAATAAAATCACATTAATCTTAGAAAATATTAAGTAACGTGAAAATATATTAAATTATAAAATTATCTAGCAAATATATTAAATTACAAAATTATCTTGTTTTCACGATATTCATGGTAAATAGGAGATTCATTTATTACACTAATTATTAAGTCATATTTCTATTGTATAAGTATTATCATGTCTATTACCATAAATTATAAAAGGGTTAAATTAGTAAACATACATATGTCTTAAGACATCATGTCAATTTATCACTATCCTTAAATTAATTGGAAAGCTAAATAATTAACTTTTCGAAAGAATTGACGAAACTAATAGAAAAATGAAGATAATTAATAAAAGCTGACCTAATTTATTTTATTTTATTAATGATGAAAAGTCAAGAGTGTATTTTTATGTCAAGGGTCCGTTTTGCGGTTGAAGAATTTGAACTTTGATTTTGTTTAGACTTAGTCTTTAATATATATAAATATGCATCAATTGAATTTCTTGCATCAACACAAACCACATATGGGACTTTGTTATGGACTACGTCTTTTCATTTCTTTCTTTTTTTTCCCAATATTCTTAGTATTTAAATCGTATAAAGTAATACTACTCCCTCCGTCCCGCTAAAAGCGGTCATAAGAGAATCGGCACGGAGAATAAGAAACTAAAGTGTTGTGTGTGAATATTGTAGGAGTGATGTATTTTAAAAGTAAAAACTTTTCATTTTTAGGAAAGTGATCACTTTTAGTGAAACGACCCAAAAAAGAAACATATCCACTTTTAGCGGGACAGAGGTAGTATTAGTTTTTAGTTTTTTTTATTTAATTAGATTATAAAGGTTTATCAAACGAGAATAAAAAATCTACACACTTATTAATTATAATGGAATTTAAATCGTTGAGAAATATTTATAAAAGTTTTGATTCAGATTCCAAAATCTCTCCTAAGAGAGAGATGTATTAAACCCAAAATTGAAATATAGTCCTTACTCTTATTTTAGAATTCACTTGTTAAAGAGTTCAGTTTACAGGTACACGTAACTTGAAGGATTCAAGACTGAAGTTGAAGACCAGTACTGAAGTTATTTATAACTTAGTTTACTAAGCCAATACTGAAGGACTACTATAAGTTATCTTGAAATTTTGAAGTTCATGTCATCTGAAGCATGACAATATCAACGACTGAAGCTCTCACTGAAGTTACCACTGAAGTCACTCTTGCTACTGAGTGATGCAAAAACTTGCTGAGTGTAAAATGTAACACAATTATGATACGCAAGTGCACGTTCAACCAAGAAGAAAATAAAACGACGGAAATTTAAATCAACGATTTTGGAGTTTTTTAAACTAGATTTCAAGAAACAATTAACTCAAAAAAAAAAACAAAGCTAAAGGAAACTGAAATTAAGCAACTAAATTAGACAAAATTAGGATTAATAAGAACTAAAATTAAGAGCACGAAAAGATCAGACAACAAACGGGTTAAAAACAGACTCGGGTTCAGAAATCCTCTTGCTTAATTCACAGTCGAGCAAATATTGCTGTAACAATTCCTCAGCATTCAGTTACAGTAGCGTAAATCACACATTTGGCATACGAATTTCCCAAAGCTTATGCACTATATTAAATTAACCAAGCTAATATGTCCATATACAAGCCTAATTAACAAAATATGCAGATTGAATCACCATTTACTAAAGCTACACAAGGTCAATACATATTTCTATGCTATCAACACAAGTATTCATTCAATATTTTTTCCACCATTAACAAACCTTTCAAGAATTTATCAATGATTAAACTCTTATCAAATGCTGGTCAAACACAAATAAGAGGTTGAATAAGAGCTATTGAATGAAAAGAACACAAATGCATCAGAAAAACAGATCAAAGATTACATATATATATAAGCAAGATTCATCCAAACCCAAGTCTTACAAGTCTAGCTCATATTGGAAATAAAAACTGAAAGTAGAGAAGTGTTGTTCAACATGTCAAGCATTCTAGTTACAGATTAAAGAGAAATGGAAAACAAGAGGAGTAAAATATGTAGAGGTTGATCTTCCAATCTTCCTCCCTAGCAAGTTCTTCCTCCCTTTCCCAAGCTGCTGCCTTCTCTCATTTTTTTTCCAGAAACTCTGGTTGCACTCCCTTCTTTTCCTCCCCAGAAGAGCTTGCGGCTGTCCTCTATTTTTAGCACTCCTAGGTTTACAAAAATAGCCTCTTGAAAGACCTTGCTACCCCCCTGCTTTTCACTAAAGTCAGCTCACTCCTTTGTCTTCTAACTTTGGGACCACTTTCTGTTTCCTTTGCTTGCAGCCGTCCAGTCAGCATAAACTGTCCATAAATTTTCTCCTCTCCTAAATAAAACACACACAAGAGTAATATGATCTCTTTTCCAAACAAAAGAGCTAAACTAGATTAAAATAAACACCAACTGAAATAAATAACTTAAGACTCAACAAAAAGGGAAGAAATAAGAAAGAAAAAGAACAAAAAATATAACTCTTATTCAAGAGTTATCAATAAGCTAATCCTATAGGCATTACCACTTCTGTAAAAGATCTCCATAGGTGAAGCAAAATCTTGTTGCAAACACCAAAAATGGTAAAATGGACGACGACTCCAACGGGAAGAAATTCAAATGCTACGGACAAAGCTCTATGTCACATCGGATATATCTATGAGAGTGTCCTATAAATATCCCTCTCCTTCAATCGCTTCAAACACTGGTTACCAAGTTATCATTCGCTCAATCGCTCTCAAGCTTTCTTTCACACTCAAGCTTTCAGTTTAGAACACTCAAGCTCCCAGTGTTATTCCATAGTGTGTTCTTTAGTAGCGATATAGATTGTAACCGAAAAATAGATCTAGCTTAAAATTAGTTTTCTTAGCTGTAAGTGATCAGACATTATTGTTTATCTAACCTTCAAAGTTGATCACTGTAAGACACCTCTCCACTTAGTTGGAAACCCTCGACTCACATCGAGATTCGTGGACGTAGGAGTTTTTATCTCCGAACCATGCAAACCAATTCTTGTGTCTTCTCTATTTACTTTCAGTATTTATTCTCTAATGCTATATTGCATATACTGAAAATTGATTAAGTGAAAATGTGAACGATAACATTAAATTTTCTGATAAAGGAGTAAGTTTTTAAACCACCACTTTCGCACTGCTACTTAAGATATTAGTCCATCAGTCAAACACTAAGTGTAGACTGAAGGATTACTATCTAAAAAAGATACACTCTTTACTGAAGCTATCTCCCTTCACATTTGACTGAAAATTCTTTTTACTCTGAAAATTTTTAAACTGGTGTATTCCCCCCCCCCCCCACCTCCCCCTCCCCCATACACTCAGTATACTCGTTTCGGGCCAACAAAAATTATAAAAATGAATGCATCTTGCTATAAGTGTTAGTTGTGGGAAAGATACAGAAAACATTAAATTTGTTTTTCACGCATGTAATTTGGTGAAAGTTAAAATCTGAAAGTGTATCAACCACTCTAGATGAAAAATTACGGAAGCTAAAGTAGAAGACACGAGGATATTTTTGCGTAGGTTATATAAATTAATAACCTACACGGAAGCCTTATGGCCAAAAAGGAATTATCAAAACAAGTGTTGGACTATTACAATGTTAAGCTACACTATAAAAAGGAATATAGCACCAGCCCACATGTTCCACACTCTGTTTGTCACGTCTGCACATCATGCTGGAAATGTGGAACTACTTCAGTTGATTGTTTGACTCCTGGATTTGTGGAAGACCACTGGCACAACTTTCTCAACTGCATTGGACTTGGTCCTCAATTCCACACGTTCGTTGCTCCACCACTTTCTGAGTCAGCATGCCACGTTGTTGCTGAGCTAGATGACGTGTCGTCATCACACGTCATGCTGAGCTGGAGTCCTAGTCAGCATTCTTGAAGAACACAAAAATACAAATGTTAGGTCAACATTCAAATAACACAGAAACTTAAAACCTAACAAATTCCCCCTGTTTTTGTGCATTCTTCACAAAACCCTTCTTATAGCTTCATGAGAGTGCTCCCCTTATGTTCATGCCTGCAAAAACAACTTCAACAGCAACAACATAGATATAGGCAGTAGCTAACAGTTATACGAGCAAAGCACTAAACAACATCACACATCATAAACAACAACATTAATTTCATGTCATATCAACAGTAAAAGATCAGTGCTGCAAAAGTATCCATCCAAAATATCTTCCCAAAATAAAAAACATAAAGACGAAAAATTAAATTGTTTTTGGTACCGCACCATCAGAAAATAAATTATTTTGTTTATGACCACACACGGTCAACATCACCCATACACACTCACACCTCCTCCTCCTCTGCCTGGTCCTCATTGTCTGCTGGGTCCCCTGCTGCTGCTTGTGCGGCTGGTGCTTGTTCTCCCCCTTTTTGGGAAGACATGCACGCTTGAAGAATTGGTTGGAGGGCAGCAAGAGCTTTCAAGGCAAAGATCAACTGCTGTATGGCCTGTGGAGGCAGTAGGGCACCAGGGGTGACAGTAGAGGGTTGCGCAAGGCTTCTGAGCACCTTGAGATCTCTGTAAAGCCCTGCTTTTCCAGAACCCTACAAATAAGAGATGGAATGGGAAGGGAGCTGATTTTGGCCTTCACAGCGAGGCTAGCCAGTTGGTCGAATATTATCTTGCCAAGATTAAAGGGTTTGTTGTGACCAACGAGGTACAATAACACACCGTGCTATTGAGTGACGACTGTGACATTGGAGGAGATGATCCAGTTGTGAGTCAGGACTTTATGGAAGACGGAGTAAAGGTGAGAGAGGTTGGACGCCTTCATAGGCTGCACCCACCGAGAACGCTTCCCGCCAGTGATAACTTTGGCGACATCATCCAAAGTGGAGACAATGTCACCCTCAACATCCGGGAAACCGAGGGCAGCGTTGATTGCTTCAGCAGAGAAGTCAAAAACAGTGTTGTAGAAACACACTTTGGCGTACTTCTGGGAAGCACAATTACCAAATATCCTGTGTAAATTATAGTAGAAAAGGCAGACAATTGTCTTAACATATGGAGGGAGTTGATAGACCGTACCAAGTAAACCCCGAGTCTTGAAAAACTCAAGCAGGTTGTTGTCATCGAAGGAAACCTCATCAACAGACCGTTCGCAGACACAGGGGGCGTTCTGAATGCGCTTCCATTTTACAGCGGCGGTCTTATCATAAAACTGGATGCTGAGAGCATGAGTGGAATCTAAAGGAAAATCGGTCGCGTCGGAATGTTCGGAAACATGGGTTGGATGGAGCATAGGCTGTTTGCCTTCTTTGACGGCGGTACGCTTGATCAGGGCGACGACGTCATCAACAGAGGTAGTAACAACAGCAGAGGAGTCAGGCTCCTTTTTAAGAACGATGGCGTCAAGACGAGGACGTTTGGGCGCGAAGGAAACCTCGTTGTCACTATCATCATGGAGGACGACAGTGTGGACCGAATTCTTGGGTTTCTTGGACTGACCAGTATGTGTGGACATACGAGAGCCCCGAGTGTAGGGTTTTTTGGGCTGTTCCTACGAATGAGACTGGTGGGATGTAGGCGGCTCCATGGCTGGGTCTGTGAGGATGACAGGGGAGTCCTCGATGATTAGAGTTACAACCGGAGCAATGACATCCTCCGTGACTGGTGGTGGAACTGGAGTGACATCAATGGTCGGCGGCGCGAGGGAGACTGCAGCAACTGGTGAGACTTGCGAGGTCTCGACGATCGGTGGGGCTGGCGGAGTCTCGATAACAGGTGGAACTAGTGGAGTCTCGACGACGGGTGGTGGTGCAGTAGTAGCTTGAATTTCTTGGAGCACCTGGGGATTTGCTGCAATGTAGGCTCTCAAAATCAAGGTGAGATCAACGTTAGGATTGGCAGCCATTTGAAACAGTAAAAATGCAATGAAAGAGAGCACACAAAAGAGTGAATGTTAGGGCTGGATAGATTGAGTGAGATGAAGGGAAGAAGATGACGAGGGAATGGATGTTTAAGTCTAGGAACCAGAAGGAAAATCGTATCAGTCTTGGGATATGAACGGATAGGAGAAAGAGTAAGGGAGAGGCGGTTTCTCTAAGGTTTCGTGTGATGAGTGACAACTGTGGCAGGAAAAGTCATGATGAGGGTAGAGAAACAGACTGGCGATGGTTCAAATATAGGGAAAGTATGTTGTTTCGCTTTCTCCCTAACACAATCAAGAACACGCAACCTGACAGTTATAACCCACTATCAAAGGAGATGAACCGGTGTTTAAGGGATAGAGTGTAATACCCCGCTTCCTCGTAGTAGTATTCTCGCACTTTGAACTAATGAATAAGTGATTTTAGTTCATTATATTAAATCAATGGACAAGTTAGAAAGAATTATTTCTACAATGAGAGTTAGTATGAGGCTTAATCCTTATCAAGTTTATTATTATAGCAACCCCCATCTTTTATTATCCTAGATGGGATTTCATTGATACAATCTTAAAACCTTTAAGTAATTGTGATGAAAGCAAGATGAGACCTTGCATAAATGAATACATTTATATATATGTATGTATATATTAAAATGAATTAATTAAACCAAAAGCCTACTAATACTAGTACACGGCTGCAATGGATTTAGACTTTAGGTAAATAAATGCATTATATATATATATGAGTATAAATGACATGTATTAAATGAATAAAGAATGAAATAAAATCCAAGCCTATACAAACACTACTACACGGCTGGAATGGGAAAAAGGAGAAAAGATATCTCTGCACACACTATCTACAACATAGGACAGTACTTACTACAAGAAATAAAATAAAAAAGTACTACACATAAGGTGAAACTCCAACCACCACAAGGGGGCTGCTGCTACTGCCATACCCTCTATCAATGGATGAAAGATTAAACAAGAGTAGTACAAACAATAGGTGCTAAGTACTAAGCAAAATAAGAGGAAGTGATGGAACAATAGCCGAGCACAAGGCTCAAGAAGAAAAGGGAGCGGCTGCTGGCAGGAACATAAGGGAGTAGAGCAACCCATACCCTGCAGAGAAACATAAGAACATTAGATAGTTGTTAAAGAGTGTATCCTACACCACACTCAGCTATATAAGAGTTCATTCCCCACACCAACTCACACCCTCAGTAACTCACACCATTCATAGCAAACTGAAGAAGCACGTAGAGCTCAACCAGAAAAGGAGTAGTTGAAGTACTTGAGGTAATGAGTTAAAGCTTTGAGCATTCAATTCTTATGTTCTTACTTCTTGAAAATCTAGTTCATAACTTCCTCCTCAATCCCACTTCATACTTTTAAAGTAAAACAGAAGATACAATTAGCAAGAAAGGACACTAGAACCTCAACTTTGAACTTAGAAGCTTTTATACAAAATCAGAAATCTTGCTAAGTCTTGTCCCTATCTGTTCTTTTAGCATTTAGTTCAAAACTCCTACTTCACACTCTTAATTCCAGAAAATACAAATGCAAAACAGAAACGTAATTTTGAACTTAGGTGCTCAGACTTGAACTTAGGTGCTGTAATTCTCAAACTAGTTAAGCATGACCTTTATCATTATATGGCACGCAATATGCTCTAATACTATGTCATGATAGAAACACCTCTTAATAATCAAGTGAATGTTAGCTAGAACTTAGAAATCAAAACAGCCACAAATCAACACTACGGACTAACTCCAGAACTTAATGCGAATTCAGAAATTGAGGCATTAGAAATCCCTTACGTGTCCAGAACATACCATGAACTCAACCCAAAATATATTTTAGGCTTTTAGACACTGAAGTCAGAATGAACTTAGCAATGAACTAGAAATTCACAACTCACGACTGTTTGAAATCAACCGAAAAGAGACCCCACAAATCACACCCCTGCCTCTGCCCCATCTCAAGACCAAACCATTCACAAACCGAATCCAACAAAGCCAATCGTTCTATGAAACATAATAAGTAAGAAACGAAAGTTAACTTAAATCGAATCTAGAAATTTGATATGCAAAGGAAAAATAAAATTTAAAACAATGCATGATGATATAAATTAGGGCTTTAGTGGGGAGAGAGGGATATAGAGAAATTGAGAGCAATTACCGTAGAGGAAGAAGGGCGAGGGCTGCTTGACGGGTCGGGGAGCGAGAACGAGAGGGAGACGAGAAGAGCGGGAGCGTAGGAGAGCTCCAGCGACCCCTCCGTGCGGCTGCTCCGCTATTGCATGCTTCCGAGAGGAAGATGGAAGGGAGAATGGGTGTGTGTCGCCACCCTTACACTAGAAACTGAGGAGAACAAGAAAGAAAAGGGAGAGGAAGGTTAGAGTGCGAGTCGGCTGAAGTGAGAAAAGAAGGAAGAGGAAGACAGTTAGGTTAAATTGATTTTAGTTTTAGGTTAAGTCTAAGTAAAGATTAATGTATATGGGGTAATTGGGCTGGGAAATTCAAAGAGATGGGTATAAGAATTTATTTTGATGGGCTACAAGTTAATTTAGGGTGGGCCGAAACATAAATATTGTATGGGCCGATTATTCACTTCATGAACGGGCCGAGGACTGAGATTTACTGGACTTAGGATAATTAGGAACTGGGCTAGGCATTTTTTTTTACTGGGCCGAAAAATTTAAATTGTGGGCTACAGTTTAATTGAGAATTTGACTACTACAAATTGATTGTGGGCTATACATACTATGAGGGGATTTATTGATACAAGGCCCAATCCTAAATTTAAGGGATTTATGTTAAGGTAGGATTAATAAAATATAATTTTAAAGGACTTAAATAATCTAAACTAATTAATCAATTAAAAGCCTTTGAGAAAAAAAATATTCTAAATTGAAGAATATTTATTTACACTATCAAATTAATTGCGTTAAGGAAAGATCATTAAATTAGAAATTATAATTTCAATTTCCCAAAAGGATTATTTAAGGACCTCTAAGAAAATAACTTAAGTACTCAAGAACGAGTACAATTAAGGTACGAGATTAATTCTCGAATTAATGAAATATTATTTCATTTCACAAAAAAAAAAAAAAAAGAAGGGAGTTAGGAAAAAGAACTTATACTCAATTCGAGTATCTTACCACGAAATTGATTAAAGGTTACTACGGGCGTGGGAGTCCGAAGACGGGAAGAGATTTATCTTAGTAGAAGAAGAGAAATTCATCGAGGTAGGCTTTCTTATACAAAATCAAAATGAGTGTGCTTATCAGTATTTATGTTATTTCTTTTCAAAAGCTTTGAATCGAAGTTGATATTTCAAGTATTGTCTGCCATAAAATGTTTTATGTTTTGTATGATACCTATCTGTAATGATTTATCGAATTCGGGTCCCAGTGGGTAAGCAACCCCGCTCGGACTAGTGTACACAATGTGACTGTGAGTCGACGAAGGTGTTGACCGGTCAAGTGTCCGCGGAGGGTGGCCACCTTCCCGGTACACATTAGATACGGATATGGTAGAGTACTAAAGAACTTAGACAGCTGTCGAACTTTAGGTTTCACAAAAAGAATTTAGTGAACATAGGTGCCTTAAAGACAAAATCCCTACGTTTCACTCATCATGGCATGACATATATATTGTAAGTATGCGCTTTCGGCATGTGTCTACTGAGTACTTTTGTACTCAGCCCTACATATATTTCTAAATGTGCAGGTTGAGCAATGATGGGAGGAAGTGCTCTGAAATGCTTTGTCGAACTCTTTGCTATTACGAACTCTTGGGGGTTTACATGTCCTCATACATGTAAACTTTATTTTGATCCTATTCCGCTGCAAATGTCGAAATTTCATATTATGAATTTGTACCAGACTTCTATTAAACTCAGTGCCATTTAGCGGTTGTTTTAAAATCAAACCCTATGTTATGAATTATCTATTTTATTGAAGTATCTTTCAGTTCCACCGATGTTCCATCAACCCCAAATTCTCATCCTGCTTCTTTAATCCCTCCTTTAGTCACGTTTTCCCCGACTTTGCTATCCTTAGCGAAGGGCGGTCGTGACATAGAGAATCATGCAGGACTTCAAACACAAGTTGCTGATAGGCTTGTTCAGAGAACATATTTAGAAAGACAACAAATTTAAAAAAAATACAGTGTAACTTGCTCTGTTGTGCCAACATCTCTGTAACATCAACCTGGTTTATATAGATAAAATAGGTACAGAACTACAATAATTCAAAGGTTAGTGACCGTAGAGTGCATCGTCGCAGCGAACGCTGTGCCCCTAGCCTTTCACCCTCGAAAGCAGTCGCAGTTGCAATCCTTTGGTAAGGTAGCATCGTCGCAGTGAACGTCGTGCCCCCCAAACTACTTGGATTATTTACCACACAAGTACATAAGCAAAAACATATATAGAGGAATATCAGGTGTCTGCATGGAGAACATGTTAGCTAGACTGTTATACCAGCAAGTTAAACAACAATAGCTACACCCTATAGTAAATGATGAGGTAGGTGTAGCAAACACATATTTAGTGGTGAAAACACAAACCAAGAGATTTCCGTAAATATACGAACCTCTCATGATCTAAAGGTTTTGTAAGAATATCAGCAACTTGGTTTTCAGTTTTCACATAATCAAGCTTGATCACCTAATGAAATGGTGTCTTATGTCAATATGCTTTGTTCTTAAGTGTTGAACAGGATTTTTGGAAATGTTTATAGCACTCATATTGTCACAGTACACAACAAGGTAATTGCTATCTAGACCATAATCACTGAGCATTTGCTTGAGCCACATCAGTTGTGTGCAACAACATGCTGCTGCAACATATTCAGATTCAGCAGTAGATAGGGAAACACAATTCTATTTACGACTATACCAAGACACAATATTGTTTCCTAAATAAAAACAATCACCACTCGTACTCTTCATGTCATCTACATCTGCAGCCCAATCTGAATCACTAAATCCTACTAAACTCACGTTCATATCTTTAGCAAAGAAGATACCTAAATCTATTGTTCCAGCAACATACCTGATGACCCTCTTAACAGCTTTAAGATGGGATACCTTGGGTTTGGCTTGATATCTGGCACATACACAGACACTGAACATAAGATCTGGGCGAGTGGATGTTAGGTACAGTAGACTCCCTATCATTGATCTGTAGAGTGTTGGATCAACATCCTCTTCAGCATCATCTTTTGTCAGCTTGTCAGTAGATCCCATGGGGGTCCTCATATGTTTAGCTCCTTCTAGGTTAAAACGCTTTATCATCTCTTTGGCATACTTGCTTTGAGAGATAAAGATTTCATCATTTCCTTACTTAACTTGAAGTCCGAGGAAGTATGTGAGTTCTCCCACCATGCTCATCTCGAATTTTTTAGATATTGCACCTGAAAAGTCATTAACCATATGTTGTGAGGTGGAGCCAACGATCATATCATCAACATAGATTTGAGTAATGAGGATGTGTTGATCTTCCCTTTTTATAGACAATATTCGGTCAGCACTGCCTCTCACAAACCCGTATTTGAGAAGAAAGTTTGTGAGATATCCATACCAAGCACGTGGTGCTTGCTTTAGTCCATACAAGGCCTTCGAAAGACATGATCGAGCTTGTGTGGATCCTCAAAACCTTTTGGTTGTTCAACATAAACTTCTTCCTTAAGTTCACCGTTGAGGAATGCTGCCTTCACATCCATCTGATATAGATTGATGTTGAGATGACATACAACAGCTAGCAACAATCGAATGGACTCAATTCTTGTTACTGGGGCAAATGTGTCATCAAAGTCCACTCCTTTGACTTGAGTATACCCTTGAGCTACCAGTCGTGCTTTGTTCCGTACAATTATTCCCTTCTCATCAGATTTGTTCTTGAAAATCCACTTTGTGTCGATAACAGTTTTGTCGGCTCGTTTGGGAACAAGGTACCAAACATCACTATGAACAAACTGATTTAGTTCTTCATGCATAGCATTTAACCAGAACTCATCGGTTAATGCTTCATTAACATGTTTTGGCTCAAATTTAGAGACAAAACATGTTACGCCATCAACTGTGGGACACACAGAGTACATGCATGCCATTTCTCTATAGTTTACCGGTTGTTTACTTTTTAGTATGTTTTTGTCGTGTTTTGGTAGTATTTTAGTATATTTTTTTGTCATGTTTTGTGTGTTGGTTCTTTGTTTAGTGTTGTGTTATTGTTCGTTTTTACGCCGGGTTCTTTGTTTCGTGTTTTGGATGTAGGAGGTGGAAAAGATGTGGAATAGAAGCTTAAATGATGCCGTAAATGTTGAAGATGCTAAGACGAACGAAGCCGAGGAAAGCGGATGGGAGCTTACTAGGAGATATGGGTAAAAAACGAGAGGAGAAAGAACGCGGGTGCATGGCCATATGCGAAATTGTTGCGCAATGCGCAACAATTTTGTTTTGGCTCGTTCTCCTTAGTTACAACTTCAAATTCAGATCCATCTGCGGCTACAGATTTATCGAGACAAGCTTCAATTTGGTGTTTTCAAAAATTTCGTATTTTGCACAGGCCAGCGGTCGCTGGGCCTGTGCTGCAGCAGAGGGTCAGAAGGTTGTAGCCAGCGACCGCTGGCTAGCAGTTATGCGCGTGTTTTAATTGTTCTAGGCGTCATTTTTCATGACACCCAACCTTTGTAACTTGAAGAATAGTTCTCAAACACTTGTTCTTACTGTTGTTCTTAGTTTAGTGCCTTGGGGTATCCAATGATTGAAGAGATTTAGCAACCGAATTGTGGATTCTTAGTAAGTTATCTTCAATGAATCTTTCTATGGATTTGCTTTTCAATATGGTTGGCTAAGTTCTTATATAGGGTTGATTATCCCAATCTTTCACTTAATGCTTTGATTCGATCTTTGAAATGGTTGTTTGA
>JAPKLX010000130.1:612859-638567 GCA_026898415.1 Leonotis leonurus | reverse complement strand
TCAAACAACCATTTCAAAGATCGAATCAAAGCATTAAGTGAAAGATTGGGATAATCAACCCTATATAAGAACTTAGCAAACCATATTGAAAAGCAAATCCATAGAAAGATTCATTGAAGATAACTTACTAAGAATCCACAATTCGGTTGCTAAATCTCTTCAATCATTGGATACCCCAAGGCACTAAACTAAGAACAATAGTAAGAACAAGTGTTTGAGAACTATTCTTCAAGTTACAAAGGTTGGGTGTCATGAAAAATAACGCCTAGAACAATTAAAACACGCGCATAACTGCTAGCCAGCGGTCGCTGGCTACAGCCTTCTGACCATCTACTGCAGCACAGGCCCAGAGACCACTGGCCTGTGCAAAATATGAAATTTTTGAAACTACCAAATTGAATCTTGTCTCGATAGGAATCCGTAGCCGCAGACGGATCCGAATTCAGAGTTGTAACGAAGGAGAACGAGCCAAAACAAAATTATTGCGCATTGCGCAACAATTTCGCATATGGCCATGCACCCGCGTTCTTTCTCCTCTCGTTTTTTGCCCATATCTCCTAGTAAGCTCTCATCCGCTTTCCTCGGCTTCGTTCATCTTAGCATCTTCAACATTTACGGCATAATTTAAGCTTCTATTCCACCTCTTTTCCACCTCCTACATCCAGGCGTAAAAACGAACAATAACACAACACTAAACAAAGAACCAACACACAAAACATGACAAAACAATATACTAAAATACGACCAAAATACGACAAAATATACTGAATATTTATGTCTGGTCTGAACACCGTCCTCAACATTTCCTATCACTTGAGACAGTGGATGGTTTTTCTCTAATTCTTCCTAGAGGTTCTCTGTGGTGTGTGTCATCTTGATGCTCATCTTGCTCTTCTTCTTGTTCCTGTTATGCATCATTGTTTTCCATATCACTGCCGGTTGCTGTGTCAGGTGGAGCAGTTTGCATCTCAACAGGAAATAGAATAACTCCCCCTTGATATACGTCGTCTTCTGCTTCCACCTTTTTCGCCACATCACTTGCGTCATCAAAGACAACATTAACAGATTCTTGTATTATCTTAATGCAAAGGTTAAATACTCTATATGCTATGTTGTTTGTTGAGTATCCAACAAATACCTCTTTGTCACTCTTATCATCAAACTTTGTTAGATATTCTCGGTCATTCAAAATAAAGCATATACACCCGAAAACACGAAAATGTTTTAGGTTAGATTTTCTTACCTTGAGCAGTTTATATGGTGTTTTGAATGAGCCTGATCGAATGTTGACTCGATTGTTGATGTAACATGCGGTGTTTACTGCCTCAGCCCAAAAACATTTCGCCATTTGTTTAGAGCTCAGCATAACCCTTGCCATCTCAATCAAGGTCTTATTCTTGCGTTCGACCACCCCATTCTGTTGTGGAGTCTTTGGTGCTGCAAACTCTTGGCATACTCCTTTTTCATCACAAAAACTTGTGAATTGTGAATTCTCAAATTCACTACCATGGTCAGATCTTATACGAGAGATTCTAGCATCAAATATATTAGCAACTCGAGCAAACATATTTCTAAACATCTCAAATGTTTCAGACTTCTCACGTAAAAAGTAGGTCCATGTGAACCGGGAGAAATTGTCTACCACAACTAAAACATACCTTTTTCCACCAATGCTTTCAACTTCCATGGGTCTTACAATATCCATATGTAAGAGTTCAAAGCATCGGTTGGTCCCAAAATGTTGTTCATGGTGTTGTATAGCAGGGTGTGATGCATGTAGTTGTTTTCCTCTTTGACAGTCTCCACATACAATCTGGTCTGCCTTCCCAAGTTTGGGTAGACCTTGTACTGCATCTATCTTGACTAACCTGCCAAGATTTCGAAAATTAGTATGACCTAATCGTTTGTGCCAGAGTATAACATCATCAACTTTTACCTTGTTGCATTTTAGGTTATCAGCCATATAACAATTATCCGATGACCTTTGTCCTTTCATAATACGCAAGTTTCTGTTATTGTACACTTCACAAGCATCTTTGGTAAACTTCACAAGCATGTCACCATCACATAATTGGTTTATGCTGATTAAATTTGCCATAAGACCCTGGACATGATAAACATTTGTTAAATCAGGTAATCCAGGAACATTTATAACACCTTTCCCTATGATTTTACCTTTTGAACCTCCACCGAAAGAAACATTTCCTCCGTCGTAAGTTTCATAGTTTGAAAGAAATGCTTTGTTACCTGTCATGTGGTGTGAACATCCGCTGTCAAAGTACCAAGAACCTGAAATGTTAGTCTTCAGCGCTGTGTAAACAACATTGCATGTTAGATCAGTTTTCTTTACCCATATCATCTTGGGTTGTTGAGGCACCACGAAGTATGACTTCTCGTCCCTTTTCTTTTGGTAACAGAAAGGCTTTATATGACCTGGTTTGAGACAGTAATGACATAGATATTTCCTTCTACGTCTCTTTCTCTTCTTACCTTTCTTACCTTTTTTCGCTTGGTGGTTGTCATGTTTTGTCTGAGTTGGCTGATCTGTGAGCACAGCATCTCCTCTGGTATTGGATGTTTCTCCAGATGATGTAGATCCATGGCAAAAAACAGTTGGTGCAGGCTATCCAAGGCCCATTTTGCTTGGGTTTGCGTTGTCCATGATCTCCTTTAGTGAATATGTCCCAGTATTCCACTTGTGAATAGTCAGCTGAGCTTCTTCAAGTTAGGATTTCACTTTGGTGAGTTCTATCTCGTATTGTGTGATCAGCACCTCCTGTTTTGCTAGGCATTCCTTGACCCCTGTTACCTCAGTTGTTGAGATCTCAAGATCTCATGCTTGCTGTTTCCACTTGGTCAACAGCTCATCATACAATCCCTTTAGTCCTTGTATTATAGTGAATGTGTGATCATCACTTTCCTCACCACATACAGAGTCTATGTCATCTTCAACACTTCCTGCGTCACCAACAGAGGCATTCAAGCAAAACAATTTGGAATAATAGTTAAGATCATACCTGTTTGAGATTGGTTCAGATTTCATGATATCAGGATTGTCCTCCACTGTTGTCTTTTGAACTGTTGCGTGAAGAGCTATGTTCACAAATGCTCCTTCATCGACATCCTCAAAATACTCATGTTCCTCATCATTCCAAGACACCCAATAGGATTTTTCTCGTTTTCAAAGAGTGTTGGCACATTGGTTGGCATAATGCCCAAATCCTCTACATTTGTGACATTGGACTCCATCAATTCGAGAGGAACTAAATTTAAATACTTCATTGTGAGGTGTTTTTCTTGCGGGAGGTCGTTGGATGTTCTCGTTTTGTTGTGGAGATTGATAGAACTCCAAACGGGGTGCCTCTTGTTCCTAAGGTTTCTCCTTGGCCTTACCTCGATTAAAGCCTCTCACCATCCGGTTGAACTTTCTTGTGATTAGGGCAACATCATCTCTCTCGTGTATCTCTTCCATGTCATCGGACTCACTGGACTCAATAATGTCAGGTACTTTGCTGCTTGAGCTCGTGTCCGCAATGAGTGCTATTACTTTCTTCTTACCAAACGAGCCTCTAGCCTCCAGGTTTATCTCATATGTTTTGAATGAGTTCATGAGGTCCGTGAACTCGAGTGTTGCCACCGTTTTTGAAGTTTCAATGGTTGTTACCTTCATATCAAACCTGGGGGGTAGAGTACGAAGTGCTTTGGACACAAGTACTTGATTGCTCAACAGTTCGCCAAAATCTTAACACTCATTGGCAATGTCAAGAATCCTCTTAGTGTAACTGGAGATATCCTCATCTTCCTCCATCTTCATATTCTCAAATTTTGTGGTGAGAATACGCAGCGAGATTGTTTGATGTTGGTGTCCCTTTCACAATGCCGTTGTAGTGCATCCCAAGCATCTTTTGCACATGTACTGTTCTTGATCAGTTTGAACATATTCGATTCAATTGATGCATAGATTGCATTCAGCGCACGATCGTCAAATGTGGCAGCATCAACCTGATCTCAAGTCCAGGTATTCTGTGGGATTGGCACAACATCTCTGTGTTCGTAGGTAGCCTTTGGTGGTGACCACCCGTTCTCCACGGACAGCCATGCTCTTCTATCTATAGACTTGATGAGGGAGCGAGTGTGTGTCTTCCAGTATGAGTTATTTGAGCCATCCAAAACTGGAGGTTGAAATACTCCAATGTTGTTTGGATCCATCAAAATGTTGGAGTAGTGATACCGTCAGGACCACACTCGGTGTGTCGAGTGATGGCTCTGATACCACTTGAAAGTGTATCAACCACTCTAGCTGAAAAATTGCGGAAGCTAAAGTAGAAGACACAAGGATATTTTTGCGTAGGTTATATAAATTAATAACCTACATGGAAGCCTTATGGCCAAAAGGGAATTATCAAAATAAGTGTTGGACTATTACAATGTTAAGCTACACTATAATAGCAACACTATCACTAAAACACTAAACGTACGTTCTTAAAGTCTAAGAACTGTAATGAATAAAAACTACGAAAAATATCTGCAAAGAAGGCCCATCTATCGAAGGAATGAGTCTAGTATTTATAGATAGACATCGTGGGCCTGGATCCACGAATATAGCATCAGCCCACATGTTCCACACTCTGTTTGTCACGTCCGCACATCATGCTGGAAATGTGGAACTACTTCAGTTGGTTGTTTGACTCCTGGATTTGTGGAAGACCACTGTCACAACTTTCTCAACTGCATTAGACTTAGTCCTCAATTCCACACGTTCACTGCTCCACCACTTTCTGAGTCAGCATGCCACGTTGTTGCTGAGCTGGAGTCCTAGTCAGCATTCCTGAAGAACACAAAAACACAAATGTTAGGTCAACATTCAAATAACACATAAACTTAAAACCTAACAAAATCTACTCTAATTTGTATGCATGTATTCTGTACAATTTTAATATCAATATATACAAGAACACATAAAAAATATCATTGTTATAGCTTCGCTTGGATGTTTCCCTAACCCAACCTGTGAACGGACAGGAGGGAACCGCAGCATGAGGAGTGTCCACGTCTCGTCGCAAGGCTCATTTTAAGTTGTGGGTCATAGGGCACGCAACTTTATCGGTTCCGGGCACAAAGGTCCTAGTACTATCCAGGTGCAAAGAACCTAGGAGAGTAACTGCAATGAGTAGAAATATAACTCATGAGCCTAAACCACGAGAAAACACTGGAACTGTACGATATTTCATTTACACACACATTTGAAATTTATATGTGAAAGCATAAATTTGTTTTCTTCTTATTATCATATAATATATTCGAAATTTACATGGCCGGAAAACATTCTTACCATTATTATGTAAGCATATTTGTTCATTTGTTTTATAATGAATATATTTTATTTTTACCTTGTAAAAATAAAAATAGGTAATTTACCATTAACTCTACGTAGTCTTTTATCAAACACCACCATGCAACACACACGTGAATCATGTAAGTACTGAAGAAGAGATAAAACCCTTCAAAAATTATTGACTTGAAATTGCACTATTTTTGTCAAACAATATAATGTCAATGAAAAATGATTACCTATCCATGTGAGGTCAAACCAAGACACAAATATATTTATTAATTAATAATTTTCAATAAAAATAAATTTATTATAGTATAATTTAAAATTAATTAAATAAAAAATACTAAAAAGTATAATAACTCATACCTATATATATGTCATTATATGATATTGTCACATTACCATCAAGGCACCAACACATTAATAATATACCACAACACCTTTTACTCACAATATTTTCCATTAATAATGATTTATTTAAACTAAAAAGTTCTCATAATTCTAATCAGTGAATCATTATTAATAGAACAAGAGAGTACAATTCATATCGTAAAAAAAACGGGAGAATATTAAATACTCGTTACTTTGGGAAAAAATAGACTATTTATTATAAGTAATTGTACGATTTTAGACTGAAATTTGTTTATACACGTGAGTTACAATTTTCTTTCCAATTTTAGATTTCATGACTTGAAAAGGAAAACTTAAAAAGAGAATCCAATACTTCTAACTCGTAAGGAAGAAAGACAATTACAATAAGAAAGTAAGTCGTACCAATGAACGATTAATTGTAATGGAAGTCTGATTCCATGTAAGAACACGTGACATAGGAAATAATGTGTAAAGTAAACAAAAATTGAATATTAGTACTTGGAAAAAGAAGGTTCTAAGAAAATAAAAGAATTTTAGTATACTAGGAAAAGAAGGTTCTAATTTCTGTACAGTTTTACGTTTTAGTTTAAAAGAGTAAATTAAGATACATAAAAACAAAATTATGTCCACATTAATGGTAAGTGCTATAATTATAACATCCACTCTCTTAGTCCTGCATATTTAAACGTATTTATTTTTAATACACATACGAATATTTAATTATCATAATATTTGAGAGAAAAAATTTATGTCTTAAATTTGTCAAATAAAAAAAATGTGTCTTACATAACCGAAACAATTCAATGTAAAATATATTTAAATAAATAAAGCGGAATGAATATAATATATCCTTCAAAGGCCAAAGCAGTCATGGAGCCCAGATCTTCTTTAGGGTCCAACAAAATATAAATTAAATATTGTATTTCCTCCGTCCCAGTAAACTAGGCACGTTTTTCTTTTTGAAACGTCCCACTAAGCTTAACACATTCCAAAAATAGCAAAAGTTATCTCTTCAAAAAGATATGGAGCCTACCACCTTTATAATTTTTACACTACTTTATACTCTCTCCTTAATAACCGTGTCGGAAAAAAAGGTGTCAAATTTAGTGGGACGGAGGGAGTATAATTTTTGAACATATTGTATCCCCTCAAGATTTAAAATAAAAATATGAAAAATGTTGTACTTGAAGGAGAGAGAGAAAAATTTATAACTCTACAATAATAATGAAGAATAAAAAAAGAAATTGAATGGGAAATAAAAGAAAATTGTTGACATACATGTTTCATTTGGTAAGAAATTGAAGAAAAATAAAAAACCAAGATATTAAAATTTTGAAATGAATAATAAAAAAAGTGACATCAAATGAAAAATTAAAGAAACTTTTGAAAAAAATAAGAAGTTGAAATGACAAATAAAGATATAACAAAGAGAAGTTAGAAACTAACACAAATGAATGTAAAAATGATCGAACGTGTGTTGCTAAAAAGAAGGGTGGAGAATTTTCACAAGTTTAGAATCAATTAGAGGATCACCAACATATTCTTCGTGGCACGGGTTTGCTATCCGGAAGTAGGGGTGAGAATTTGGGACCGGGATTTGGGATTTCCCGGTCCCGACCCGAGTCCCGTCGGGATTCGGGACCCCGAGTCCCGAATTTTTCGGGACCGGGATTGCATAAATAAAAAATTACGGGACTCGGGCATCCCGAATCTCGATCGGGACTCCCAAAGTCCCGAAATTAAATTGAAATTCGGGAAATTTTGGTCCCGATCGGGACTTCGGGACCAATTGGGACATAATTTTTCGGGACCGGGACCGGGATCGGGACCGGGACCAAGCATTTCTCAATTTCGGAACTCGGGAGTCCCGAAATCCCGATCGGGACCGGGACCGGGACCAAATTTTTTTCAATTTTCGGGATCGGGACTTCGGGATCGGGACCGGGACTCCCGGTCCCGTCCCGATTCTCAGCCCTATCCGAAAGTCTGTATTTGAGTGAGAGTCCCGCATTACAGAGAGTAAGAGTCGGGACCAAGCTCGCCTGTTGGAGCCCGCACTATGGGCGGCAGAGTCGTTCACACCGCTTCCAACCCAGTTTTTTGTTTTAATTAATTTTTCTATTTAATCTCATTTTCATCTATAAATACATAATTGCAATCCAACCATTTCAGTTATCTCTTCTCCTTCTTCAAATTTTTACTCTCTTTTAATTAATCTTAATTTTAGTGTTATTTGAATTTATTATAGTATTAAAAAACAAAAATGAAAAATTTGAACATGATTTAATTGAAAAAATTTAATCATGTTCCAAAACTTTTAATTGGGAGTCTACCGCTCAAAACTTTTTGCAAAAAAGTTCCAAAAAAATCAATGGAATCCTATTTTTGAAAGCCTCCATTGCCATTGGGATCCTCTTACATATACATGTTCAACTTTTAACACATATAGAAAGTTTATAAACAATTTGGTTGGAAGAAAAAAATGAAAGGAGTAGCGATTTAATACACAATCACGAATAAAGTGGCAATCATCCTCAATATATTTAGTTCTTTTGTGAAATATTAGATTATTAACAATGTAGATATTTGTTTGATTATCACAGTGAATAATTAAAGGTTCATAGCTCTTTACTTAGGTAGAAGATCTAACAATGTGTTGTCTTACTTTTCCAAGTTACCAAATTTCATCTCAAATAAGTGTTGTATCCAGAAGTAGAGTTCTTATCGATTTTGGAGCCCGCATAATCAGTATCAAAGTATCGTTCAATCTTTATATGACCATTCTTCTTAAGTAACAATCATTTTTTTTTGGAGATGTCTTAATATATTGAATAATTCAAATAGCAACACACCAATGAAATTGTTTGGGCTTATCCAAGAATCGATTGAGTAAACCAATTAAACAGAAATAGCAGACTATGTCACATTCAAGTAAATTAGCTTCCCCACTCGTGTGTACTTAGTTTTTTCCTCAAAGTAATATCCAATATCATGCTAAACATTTTAGATCAACATTCATAGGAGTGTCAACTGACTTTCTTCCCAGCATTCCAATTTTTTTGAGCAAATCTTTAGTGTACTTCTATTAAGATAGAGAAACTCAAAAACTTGTTGTGAGCAATTTCAATCTCTAAGAAATACTTGAGAGGTCATATATCCTTAATAACAATGTTGTTGCAAATATCTTTTAGCTTCATCAATTCTTTGCACAATCACTGCCAGATACGAGTATGTCATCAATATATACGATGATAATAACAATCACAGATGTTTGACGTCGCACAAAAATTGAGTGATCTGACTTACACTGTTTAAACTCAATTATTTTGAAAACATTGTTGAATTTATCTAACCAAACTTTTGAACTTTAGTTAAGACCACAATTTTCTTCCTTTATCACACCTTAGTAGCATCCTTTCTAAGCAACTGACAAACTAAAAACTGTAATTGACCATATGATATTTGTCACGATTTTTTTAAAAGGTCTAATATTTCTTAAATCAACCTTATTAATTCCATTCGTCCATAAATTGAGCAATAAATGCAATTTCCTTGTAATCAAACGCGTGATTAGTGTAATTAAAGTATAAATTGAAGAATTAAGATCCAAAACCATCCATATCCTCAACTCAAAGCAATATCATGAAGTATAATGTAAGAGTAAATGGGAAAGCCACATAATTCGAGTAGCCGACAGAGAAATCCAGTAAACGATTCACAAATAAGAATTCTAACCTCAGAATCTAATATGCAGAGAGCATGAGAATGGTAGGTGAAGAAGGAATGCAGAGAGAGAGAGTAAAACCCTCACATGTGGAAATAACTATATTTTGCTGTAAATTTGTAAATGTGAATATATTAATGGGCCTGCCCAGTTGGAAATTTCTTAAAGGCTTCAATAAAACTGGGCTCCTACATATTGAACATTTTGGGCTTTTTCTTCTTTTGTTTTCTTTCTAAGAGGGGTAATTTTTTATTCATAGCCACCATTTTACTCTCTATATAGCCACTAGATTCAGATTAAATAAAATTATTATTTCTATATCTCATACTACCCTTAAGTTACTGGAGGTTACAAATTAAAGAATCTTAAAAAAAAATATATAGCCCTCACACGAATAAAAATGTTATCCTTCTTCTCCATTCACTTTATTTAATTTTGCATATTGAAATTATTATACTATTACGACTTCTCGAATTTTCTAAATCGGCATTAGTACCAGAGGATATTAGATTATCTTTTTGGAGGGTATCATTTGTTGATGATGATTGCATCTCGCCGAACTCTTTTTTACCTGCCTGACTTCTACGATAATTTTTTTAGGTAGTTAGAAAAATAATTATATGTTCGATTTTGATTATAATTTAAAATGTAAATAAAAAAAAATTATTTTCCAACATTGAATTTTCCTCGATTTCAAAAAATTGCGTGAATTTTTTTGTGTTTCGTTCTTGCTAGTGAACAAAAAGTCAATCATCTCTATAGTCATTATCAATTTATTGAACTTGTCGAGAAGTACCAATAAAACGAGAGTATAAATTTATTGTTTTTGCATTATTTTTTACTAATTTTAAGATATCTAATAATTTAATAAATTTTTTATTAGGTACTCTTGAGGGCATATTAGTATTCTTGTTATTATTTTTATACTTACCGAAAGAAAGGGGCTACAGAAAGTGAAAAGTGGGTTATGAATAAAATTACCCTTTTAAGTAGGGGTGAGCAAACCGACGGACCAGTCCGCATAATCCGTCATGTCCGCCAGAGACCGGCCCGTTGGGATCGAGTCCATGGACCCCTGCAGTGGACTGGATCATAAAAATGTTAGGATCCGCCTTCGCGGGCCTAGACTGGACCTTGGGATCCCAAAGACCGTCAAGGTCCGGTCCGGCCCGGCCCGTCATTTATCAAAACTACGTAGTTTTGATTATTATATTTATATAATATATAATTATATTAATATTTAATATTAATCATTTATCAAAACTACGTAGTTTTTGAGAATGCACAGATCTTAGTTAATTTTTAGCAGTAATAAAAAATTGTATGTCTAAAAAATTGCATTTTTTGAAAAAATCAGTGTATTTGGACAATATTTTTTGCCTAAAAAATGATGTTTGTTTGAAGGCCCGTTTAGGGCCCAAGTCCGTCTAAAATCAGTTTAAGACCGTCTAAAGCCCGTCATTTAAAGACCGTGTAAAGTCCGCCATACTGGGCTTTTAAATGTCAAGCCCGTGTCTATATGGACCTATACCGGACTTAACTAAAAGTCCGCGGACCTAGGCCCGTGCACACCCCTACTTTTAAGAGGTGTAATTGTGTGAGGATTTAGCATAGCTGCATAAGATATACGCTCTCACACTGTCAATGAACATGATTTTGTTTTTCTGGCACATTTATTAAGTAGAGCAGTGTAAAAACTATATAAACGATAAGAAGATTCAAATCTTTTTAAATAGATAACTTTTTATTATTTTTTAATTCTGTCAAATTTATTGGACAATCTAAAAATGAACATACGTCATATGTTGTGGGAGTGAGGAGTATTTTATTACCTTCCAAATCATAATATATACATATAGTAACTTATCTCTAATGTTGAGGGTGTAATGCTACTCTTGTGTATTTTATAGAAGATTTTTTATTTATTTTTTACACCATTTATATTGGTGAAAAGTAGAGGTGTTTAAAGAAACCACCATTGTTGGAATTGGATCGTACTTAACAGTTCGATTCAGAACCGTAACTATGCGGAGAACGATTCGACTACGGTTCTAAAAATACGAAATTTGAACTGATCGTTTGAAACCGTAACCGTCGATTCGAAACCGTAACATCAACTTCTTTTTTACCCAATTCAATTTATTTCTTATATTTTAAAGAACAATTTTTTTTATAATTTATAAGAATACATTAAAACTTATGAATATATTATTAATGAAATAAAATAAAAATTAAACTTTAAATTTTGAAGTTGAAAACAAATAATACTTTGTCAATTTATAGATAGCTGACAAATTAATATTTTGTAATTATTACAATTTTAAAATTAACAAATGAAATGATATGAAAATCTCAAACGTTAAATAACAATATCATTTGTACGAAATAGAATAAGTATGACTTAAAAAATTTCAAATATATTAGTACCATAAATTTTTTGAACGTTTCGAAATCTTAATCAATGATTTAAAAACGGAACCAGAACTGTCTTACATAGTTCGGTTCCAAAGAGTGAACCGTTATAACAACGGTTCGACTAGATTCGATTTCCAACCGTAACTGTAAACACCTCTAATGAAAAGTATATATATGTTAATAGCTACAAAAACTCGATTTCAAGTGAATATATTAGTTAGTACTCCTTTCGTCCACAATATTATTAATATTTTTCAATTTTGGTCTGTCCATTAATATTGTTAACACTTGAAATATGTCATTTATAGTAATAAGTGTACTAACATTATTTAATGCACACAATTCAATTAAAAATAATAAATCACGTAAGACACAAACTCTCTTAATGTATATACTTTAATTAAAAATAATAACAAGCGAGAGTCAAACTCTACTACTATTATACTTTTCTATACAAAGTTAAAATAGTACTCCTCCGTCCCAATTAAGACGAGGCGTATTCATTTTTAGTCGTCCCAACTAAGTTGGGGCGTTTCCTTTTTAGAATACCTTTTTACACACATAATTTTAAATAATATAATATCCATATCACTACTTTACACTATTTTTCAACTTTTCTAAAAGATTGTGCCCAAAAGTAACGCCTCATCTTAACTAGGACGGAGGGGGTACATTAAAATTTATGTCAGGTCAAACTGTTAATAACAAGTGACTGTAAAACATTTGAAAATGTCAGGTTTAAAGCATTCCTGCACCCCTCTGATTTAATGTTTGATTTTGGTTATAGTCTTTAATCTAATAATCTAAGGTATTTTATTGATCAAATTATTTGACTTTAACATTCTTGTTATTAGAATCAGAATTGCAATCCGAATTTAAAGATGGATTGGTGTTTTATTTGACAAATCTTAGAATTTAGATTTTTGTATTGTAAAAAAAAACGAATAAAAAAAAAGATTTTTTTATTGAACGTGTTCATTCATTTTGACTACTTTAAGCACATTTCTCAGAGTCATTTTGACTCATATTGGACTTTATAAGGCAATTATAAACTCTAGGAGATAATTCAAATTGATCAATAAAAATGAATTTCAATGCTATTTTGTTTTTTTGGACTTTGTCCAATTTATCTTGAAAAGTAAAGGGGATAAAGGAACTATATGTCGATTGTCCTCTAAAGGTAAGTTTTCTGCATTCTTATATAAAAGGGAATAAATAAATCAATCAAATTTCGGGAGGTTTCATAAAGTGCTTCTTTCGAAGTTAAACGGCCATTTGTCCATAGTTAAACCGTCATTTGTCCATATTTCGAGAGAAAACATATCTGAATTTAAGATATTTTAATGTATGTCTACTCTTGATATGTGGCAGTGCTATGTTTCCCATAAACATGTATGGTATAGGTAGGAACAAATGTTTTAAAATATTAATTGAGTGCATTGTGAAAAGATAAGAAGAGGTAGCTGATTTATATGCTCGTGGAGAAACTTTTCAATATTTTTATATAGTTTTATGTGTAAAAAATATGTATATTATTAATACTACTAGTATACCCACCCGTGCGATGCACGGGAATGAATATTTATACTGAATAACAAAAATGTAATTGACGATAATTCAAAAAACGAATACATATTGTTTTATATTTTGGAATACTTCTTTATACATAACATTTGTGGTAGTATGCACGGGAATCAATACTTATAATGAATAACAAAAATTAAATTGGCGACAAATTAAAAAAAGAATACATATTGTTATATATTTTGGAATACTTCCTTATACACAACATTTGTGGTAGTAGTATCATCTTTTTTATCCTCCCCAGAAATTAAGATTTTAAGTCCAGCACGACTTCGTACTCTTGATACAGCAACATACAATTGACCATGTGTGAAAACTGGTCTTGGCAAAAACAAACCAACATGAGAAAGTGATTGCCCTTGACTTTGGTTGATCGTCATTGCGTAAGACACAATTAGAGGAAATTGTCTTCGTTCAAACTTGAAAGGTAGTCTCGGATCAGCCGGAGTCAAAGACATTCTTGGAATCAATACCTTTTGATTTGCATTATGTCCTGTAAGAATTTTTGCTTCCAAGATATGATTACCAAGCTTTGTTATCATCAATCGAGTACCATTGCACAATCCGTTTGCATGGTCGATATTTCTCAACAACATAACAGGGGTTCCAATCTTTAAATATATTTCATGATTTGGTACACCTGAACATTTGATACTATTCAAAAATTCGGGCGTATGGACTTCTTGCAACAAATCAATATTTGAATCAGACCTGCACATGAAACCAGAAAATATTACTTAGAATAGAATAAAATAATTGATGTAGAATGAACTTATCTTGATGTTGTTTAAACATAAAAATATTTGAATCTAACCTGCACATCATATATGAGCTTCTGTACAGTAGACCTTCATTCTTATTCAAAGAAATCATGTATTGATTTACAGATTCAACAGCACTAAGAGTTGGTGCAAGTATTGTTCTTTCTTGTAGATAACTTGTATCTACATTATCACTACAATATGATGGATAAGTACTGTTAACTATGTGATCAATTGGATTTTCTGACCATTTGATCAAAATATCTTCAGGAATATCAATGTCGACCTCACCATCATTTGGACCTCCAATTGTTCCATCACCTATAGCAGCAATCCATTTAGAAAACTCGTTTAGTTCTTTACCTTCATCACTCGAACTCACATTTTGAAGTCTCATGTTTTTTGTCAATCGTAGAACCTTACAATCTCTCCAGAGATATGAAGAATTTATTGTTGCAAAAACAATATCTTGCCTACTTCCATTTGGGATAACAGGTAATATTTGTCTGAAATCTCCTCCAAAGATAATTGTTTTTCCACCAAAAGGGTTGTGTGCACTTGATGGGTTGACAAAACGCATTATATCTCTCAAGGTTCGATCCAAGGCTTCAAAACAATATTTATGCATCATTGGAGCCTCATCCCAAATTATAAGCTTACTTTGTATAATAAGATCAGCGAGTGGAGTCCCTTGTCTAATGTTGCACGTGGAATCCTCATTAATACTTATGGGGATTTTGAATCGCGAATGAGCTGTTCTTCCACCGGGTAATAAAAGTGATGCAATACCACTCGAAGCAACATTTAAAACAATTTCTCCTTTTGATCTAAGAGCGGCAGATAGTGTTTTCCATATAAAAGTTTTACCAGTACCTCCATATCCATATATGAAAAACATTCCTCCAGAACACGAATATACCACATCCATAACAGTATTATACGCACAGAGTTGCTCATCTGTAAGCTTAGTAATTAGAACTTTATGTTCCTCCAGCAAAGCTTTACGATCATATCTCATTTCATCATTGATTAATCTATTTCCATCAAAATGAAAGAACTCGGAGTTGGGAAACGGAATACCTTCAAAATCTCGTAAACTCCTTCCAAAACTTCTCAATAGTTTCTCAATTTCCACCAGAGTATAACTTTTAATCTGATCCTGACTCAACTGAAGATCTGTCAAATGAAACTACATTAGTAATTGATTCAAATTGTATACAATATATTTTCTAACAAACTTTAAATGAAAATGTACAATAAATATTACCTGGATGATCCATCAAAGACCTTTGATGATATAATATATCATCAGATAAGTATTCCCAACAATAATATAAGTAATACTAATACTAATAGTGAAAATATTAAATAAAAACTCTATTTCTTTTATCACGGGCCATAAATTAGGACATTTAAAAATGTTGAATTTCACCTTTATAGTTATTTCCTGTAGCACTATATTTTGCTTTTTTCTGTCTGTCATCCATATTATCTGTAAAATAACAAAAATAATATTAGTAATACTAATACTAATACTAATAATACTAATAGTGAAAATATTAAATAAAAACTCTATTTCTTTTAACACGGGCCATAAATTGGGACATTTAATTAGTTGGAGTAATATATAAAGCAATGATCTGACACTTATTTAATTGAAATGGAGCACATCATTGAAATGAAATTTATTCATTCAGCCCATTATATATTATGTCGGCCCATTATAGAATACATCAGCCCATAACAATTTATGAGAAATTTAATTATGTCGGTCCATCACTTATTACACAACCCTAATATATTGGGTATAAATATTATTCACCTTTCATTGTTCACCCATTTAAGCCTCATTTTTTCCTACCTCTGTTTCAATTGTCGGAAGCTTCATTTAGTCCCTTTACATTTTTTCTTACATTTTCCCTTTCTTCCTCTCCCTACATTCTACACGTATTCCATCAGCCATGAGACCTTCTCGCCCTCTCTATCTAGTTTCTTTTTTTTGTGTTTTTTTTCGCTATGTTAATTTTTATGTACATATATTACTCCCCTCTGTCCACGAATTTCCTTCCTAGTTTGACCCGGTGCGGGTTTTTATGTAGTGCTTTGACTTTGTGTGATGATATGTAGTGAGTGGAGTTTGGATCCCACTTAATATAGTGTTTTAAATTGTGTTGTGTGTAGTTAGTGGATGTTGGGTCCCACTTAATGTATTATATTAAATTGAGTTGTGTGTAGAGAGTGTGGTGGATCCACTTTCCATAAATGGAAAGTTGAATTAGGAAGCTTTTTCGTGGACGGACTAAAATGGCAAATTATGAAGGAAATTCGTGGACGGAGGGAGTATTATTTTTTTCGATTTTTTGTCTTTTAGAAACTTATATTTCAAGCAAAATCTGGAGCATAGTCAATGTTTATTGCTTATTTGTTAAGCTTGATCTGAATATCCCAGATCTAACTTAAATCCGAATAACAATATTGACTACTTGCTATTTTTTGCTAACTTTAATTTTTAGAATTTTTATTTTATATTAACTGGATTACAAATATTGAAGCAAAATCTGAAGTCTACTCAGATGTGTGTAGATTGTTCTTAACAGATCTAAAAAAATTTAAAGCAAACAAATCGGCTATTCTTTTGACAATCTTTTGTTTGTTTTGATTTTTTGATTTTTTCGATTTTACACATAAGATTAATTTTTGCTCTTTTGATTTTTTTGCTTTTACATTAACTGGATCTCAAGATCTTTAAGAAAAATCAGAAGTTAATAGATGTGTGTGGCTTTGTTCTATGATAGATCTGAATAACAGATCTAAACAATATCACAACAAACACATCGAACTATTTTTTGCTTTTTATTAAATTTTTTTTAAATGAACTGGATTTTCAAATTTCAAGCAATATTAAGTCTATAGATTTATGTGACTTTGTTCTTAAGTTAGATCTGACTAACAGATCTAAACAAAATCACAACAAACATTGACTATTTTTTGCTCTTTTGATTTTTTTTGCTTTTACATTAACTGGATCTTAAGATCTAAAGCAAAATCAGAAGTCAATAAATGTGTGTGGCTTTATTCCTAAGACAGATCTGAATAACTGACCTACACAAAATCACAATAAACACATTGATGCTATTTTTTGCTTTATATTAATTACTCGCTGGATCTCAAGATCTTTAAGCAAAATCAGAAGTTAATGGATGTGTGTGGCTTTGTTCTAAGATAGATCTGAATAACAGATCTACACAAAATCACAACAAACACATTGACTATTTTTTGCTTTATATTAATTACTCGCTTTTACATGAACTGGATTTTCGAATTTAAAGCAAAATCTGAATAAATACATTGTCTTATTTATTTTATTTAAGACCTCACTCCGTAGGTACTTTATACTTCAGATTCAAGATGGTTGTTGCTAATTTCAAATCGGAAAAGATAAGTTTTAACCATTTAAAACATATATATTTAACCTTTTCTTGATATTCACAATTGATACTTTTGCTTGAAAGTGATACCGTACCTGGATTTTGATTCTGGTCTTCTTCTCCTTATCTTTGCAGGTACCGTAACAATGAAAATCAATAATATCATTTGCGAAATTCTTGAGGTAACCGCATCAACATAATATACTTGTGAAATATTTTTCGAACTTTATTTCAGTAGATGGTTAAATATATATCCTTTCCCGTTGCTCTCATTTACTTATTATAAGTATCTGATTATGTGGGGATGTTGGTTATATATTTGAATTGCTTAATAGTTTTCCATAATAATTTTCGGTACTTAGTTTTATAGATGGTTATGAAATATTATTAAAAAAAGTAAATTCGTAATAATTAATATATAATTTTTGGTAGTTTGTTTCTAGAAGGGTTGTAGCTGGTATAATTATTTATTTAGTTCTGTTAAAAATTAATTGAATTATGAATTTTGAATTTTGATTTTTTTCTTACAATTTTATTATAGTTTTTCTAGTAAATTGAGTATGAAAGTTGCATGTAAATTGAAAAATATGTTAAAACCACCCAATGTGCTAATTATTTAGGTATTGTTTTTATTGATTCTATATTTGTGAAATGTATTTTAGAAATGAAGGTTACATTTATACTGCTCTTATGATAATTATTTATTGCGGATATTCGTGTAGTTCTTAAATTTAAATAATTATATGTTGGTCATATCATGTTATATTTCTACTTTATAATCTGCTGAAAATGTATTTAATACATTACTAAATAAATAAGTTACGTGTATCAAATATGATTGAAAATTAATATTTTTTATTTATGTTTTAAATCGAGATATTTTAACTTTAAAGTAGCATGAATATAAAAATTGTTAATATCCAGTAAACCCTATACTAATATTAATATGAATATTAAACTGCATTATTAAAAAATAATGAAATATAATAAATGAGCATGAATATAAAAATTGTTAATATCAAGAAAATAAATTAAACGAATAGTACTACTAACTAAAGATATAAATTAAATTCTTCCAACCAATTTGAGACCGGTTCAAATCTTTTCTTGCTTGATCTTGGTGCTTATACTTTTCATCTTCTTTCCTGTGACTGAGGTCTTCTCGTCAACTTTTCTCTTTTTTGTTGACTCATCTCCATTAATTGTAATCTCGTCAACTTTTCTCTTCTTTGTTGACTCATCTCCATTAATTGTGATCACTGGTTCACTATCCACTGCACTTTCTTCCTGGAAATTTATACCATAATTATAATAGTAGTTAATTATAATTATAATAATAATTTACAATGATGTAAATAATAAAAATATAACATTAAAATTTTGTACCGTTTTTTCTAGCACTTCATTTCTTCCATTATCATTGCCATCATCTGGAGTTTTTGATTCACTATATTTTTCAATCGTTTCTTGATTGCAATCAATTTTTGAGACTGGATATGCACCACCATTGATTTGTAAATCTTCATGATTTATGCTAATCTTGAACATTGCTGATTTATCTGTTACCAATTCAAACTCAAATGGCGTGTCATATCCTCCTTTTTCCTGCACATTTATTAATAAGTTATTTGAAAACATTATTCAGATCTTGATGTAAATCTATAAATAAACTAAATATTTCTTACTTCACTTAAGTCTGCAGCTGATTTTCCAATGAGTTGTATATACTCTCTATCCCACAAAATAAAGTGGGCACTTCCTGAATTATCTGCTACAACAACCCTTAGCCTATACCTGCATTTTTTTTTATTTAATTAATATATAATAGTGCTTATTACTTTATATATAATTTATTTGATCAAATAGTGAAAAAATAACATAATATAGTTACCTTAATCTTCTAGAAAATCGTGATGCTTCATACTTTTTGCAGAAAAAGTTTTCATCCCTTTTTTCAGGTTTTTTTAGACAAATTGTGCATGCTAGGTAGGCCCATCCACAAATAGTTATAACCTCATATATTGTACCATATATCCAAAATGTTCCATCCTAAGAAAAGCAAATTTATACAATGTTTAAACATAATCAGTGATTATATAAATTAAAATATAAATAAATATTATTACCTTTTTTATTGTGGACAATTCCGATATCTGTTTGTGTTCCGCTAATGCTTCGTTGATTTCTTCTTCCGTTGTGCGCCCATGAGCCGTGGCAATTATGTTCAAAGTGGCCGTTGTTTCTTTGTTGTGTGTGGTGTACCTTAATTTAAAATTACAGAAAATGTTAGTAATCGTAAGTGCATTTGATATTTGAAACCGACTTTCTCTTACTTTTATTTCATTTCTTTTATCTCTTTGAGTTCTTCATCAACCACAATGCTAGTAGTATGATATGCACTGTTCACAGTTAATTCTCCTGCAAAACAAAAGTTTTTGAAATTATAGATTTAGTAGTAAGATTTCTAAAGTATTGTAAATTTGTGTCATTTACCTCTGAAAACACTTGCCCCGCAGAATTGTGCTATTATACAAATTGGATCTTTTGGTTTTCCACTTAGGTATTTGTCTAGCTCTTCTGCATATTTATTCCTGTAATGACCCGCTCTTTTCATTAGACTTATTTTGTATCAAGTATGTAGGGAGTTCCTAAGGTTCTAATTAAGAATAAATAATAAGTAGCAATTTTTAATATTTTTCTCCACTTATGTTAAAATGAAATGGTTTAAATTTTTGTTTTACCAAATGAGAGCTTAAAAGAGGTTTAACTTATAAGGACTCGGTGTTAAGAATCCTCATAATTTATTTAGCCAGCTTATTATCATTTCTATAGAATCATTAAGGTGATTATTATTAATACTAATCATTAAGATATATTATTAGTTGCTATTTATTATAGTTAGCATATATACGATAATAATGATAATTAGTGAGTTAATTATATGAAGGTAGAAAAATCAGTCACTAGATATATATATATATACGTTATATATATAACATATACGCATAATAATGGATCAATATATATATACGTAATATATATATATATTATAAGCATAATGATAAAAGGGATTTGTCAAGTAGAGTACTGCTTGCTAAAGGGATCAGATTTGTTGCAGTACAAATTTGTTGCAGAAATAAAATCTAGTGATGGAAGTAACAATTCACAGTAGTAATGAAGATATTTCATACGTCATCAACTTGGAACACCTCAATAAATAAAGAAAAAGGAGAGAGAAAAGCCTGCAGTACAATAGCCTGCAATACAAATAGAACTTTATAGGGTATAGGCTGCAGAAAAAAAAAAGAAAAAAAAAATGGAGGCTGAGAAGATGGATGCTACTGCCACACGCCACACTTCACTTCACTTCAATTGCTACCCACAAAAATCCATACCAAAGTGCTGCCGAAATGCAGACTTAAGGAAAGACCCAAGAGAAGAAGAGAAAGAGCAGTTCATAAGGTAAAGAGTTCTGTTTCTAGCATTTACTTCTCTTAGCTACATATTATTTACATGTACAGGCGATCGTAAATTGAAACTTAGACTCTGAATTTAGGTGCTGCACTTTGAACATTAGAAGAGCATGTCATTTACATAGGATAAGAACACGTCTAAGTCCTATGTGAATATTGATATGCGACTTACCCTAATCTATAATCGTCCTATGTGAATATTGATATGCGACTTACCCTAATCTATAATCTGTATAATAAAAAGAAGAAGAAATAAGAGATTATACCTAACGAATAAGGGAGCAGTAGTGCACGGCTGTTGCACAGCCGTGAGCATCCTCGAACAGCCCCGAGAGCTCTCGGACATAACTCGAACAGCTTCGGTTGGCCTCGAACAGCCCCGAACCACTCCGAATAGCCCGGCAGACCCGGACAGCTTTGAAACGACCTCGAACAGGTCCCGAACAGACCTTGAATCACCTCTAACGGCACCGGACGACTTCGTACAACCTCGAGCAGGTTCCGAAACACCTCGAATGACCTCGGACAGCTTCGAAATAGCCCCTAGCCATCCCGAACAACCTCGAACCGCCCCGCTCGACTCCAAACAGACCTCGAATGGCTCCGAATCAATCCGGATAACTCCGGACAGCCCCGAACTAATCCTTAATAGCTCAATCGCCCTGAAACCAATCTGCAATATAAACTCCTCACAAGATTCATGTAGTCCATAAAATAAGAAAAAAAAAAAAACAAAAGAGGAAATTTTAGAAAAGATATGCTGGGAGGAAGAGAAGCTCGGCGAGGCTGGAGGCGACGGCCTTTGGCTGTTTTGCCATGAATTGAAAATGAGAAAGAGGGTCAGTAACTAAGAGATCAAAATTTACAAATTTAAAACTTAATAAATGTCCAAGAACACATCTTGAATTTAAAATGATCAAGAATCTGAAACATGCGATTAAAAGACAATAGAGAGTAGAGGGTGTGGAAGAGAACTGCACCTGTGAAGAACGGCGGGGCGCCGTGAAGGGCAAAAGGAACAGCGGCGACGCGGAGCTGCACGATCGGGAAGATGCAGCGTGGCTGCATGTCAATGGGAGTGCGACGTGGTGCTACGCCCTGAGAGTGAGAGAGAGGCGGAGAAGGGAGGCAGGCAAGAGGGAGAAATCAGAGAGACAGAAAGAGAGAGGAAAAGAAGAAGGGAAGAAGAAGGAGAAAGAGAAGAAAGAGGAAGGGAAGACTGACCTGGAATGAAGAACGGCGGCGAGACAACGGCGGTGGAGGTCTTGGGCGAAGCATGCAGCGCGCTGGGGAGGCCTGCGACGGAGGTGGTGAGATCAGAGAGAGAGCAGCGAGAACAGAGAGCTGCGTGAGATCAGAGAGAGAGCAGCGAGAACAGAGAGCTGCGAGAGATCGAGAGAGAGACGAGGAAGGGAGGTCGTTTCGCTGCTGCAGTAACGATGGAGAAGAGAGAACAGAGACGAGAGATATGGAAGGAGTGGAACGGCGAGAGAGAAGGTGGGGGGGGGGTGGCGCCTGTGATGAAAAAGAAAGAATGACTAGGAATTAGTCTAGGTTAAGTGTTAGAATATACTAGAACTTGGGCCCGGGTCATGGGCCGGGTTAACGGGTCTGAAATTATTTTTTGGGCTGTTAATTAATAAAATTATTGGGCCGAGTAATTAAATTCGCTGGGCTAGAAGACGGGCCCAAATTGAAGAATTTATTGGGTTTCACATTAAATAATTTGGGTCAAGTTTAATTAAGTTAATGATGGGCTAAAATAATTAATTACTAGGCTCAATTTAAATAATTGGGATGGACCTAAGCAATTAACACATGGACTAATTTATTTAAAGATTGGGCCAATTAATTAATCAAATGGGCTAAACCAATTTAGGTTATAGGCTAAATGAATTATTTAAATAGACTATTAATAATTTTATTAGATAGAAGTTATTTATTTATTTAAACCAAGCCCAAGAAGTAGAATATTAATTAATTTATAATTAATTAACTAGAATTTAATCTTAATAATTGATTTAATTATAAATCATACTTAAGATATATATTAACTAGGTTATTTTAACCTATAAAAGGCTCATAGATATTTTGCCTTAAGAATCAAAATATTCAATTAGAGATTTATTTAATTAGTTAGAACTTAATTGATTAATTAGAATTTAATCATAAGAAATGATTAAATTATAAATTATGCTTATAGTGGCAATTAAATTATTAATTAGCTAATTAGAAATTATTTACCTCGAGTTAGGGATCGAGATATTGAATTAGAAATACCTTTAGTTATATACCCAATAACTATTTATTGGGTATAGTAAATCCTCGAATCATAAAATAATTTAGAAATCCTAAAACGACCCCTCTAGAAATGCAACTCCTAGACTCATGAACTAGTCGAACTTTAAAGACCGAGACTAAACTCTCAAGATAACCAAAGATAGTAATTCCTTGCACTTAGAATTTAATTGATATACTCGAGTGATATATCTCACCCGAGATTTATATTAAAGGTTTCGACAAGAGGTCGGATCCGCATCTCAAGAACAAAGCAGCTACCAGTCGAGACTATCCAAGTAGGCTTTTCTCACTCTATGAAAATATATGTGTGCATGCTTTCAAAATGAAACGAGATATTTTCAAAGCACTGTCTTGCCATAAATGTTTTCGATTTATGTATGATGCCTATCTGTTATATGATAATCGAATTCGGGTTCCAGTGGGTTAGCGTCTCCACTCGAACTAGTGTACACCATGGACTGTGTGTCAGCGGAAGGGCTGACCGGTCAAGTGTCTGTGGGAAGTGGCCACTTCCCCGGCACCAATAACGTTCAGATATGGTTGACTACAAAGAACTAAGGACAGGTCTGTCAACTCCAGTTTTCACAAGAAATGATTTTAGTGAACATAGGTGCTTTAGAGACAAAAATCCCTATGTTTCACTTGCGAATGGCATGACAGTTATATATGTATGTGTGTGATTTTGGCATGTGTCTACTGAGTACTTTTGTACTCAGCCCTGCATGTATTTCTAAACGTGCAGGTTGAGCAGTGATGAAGGAGGAGTGCTGCTTTCGGGCTTTTGTCGATCTCTTAGTATTTGACTCTTGGGGGTTCTGCATGTCTTCATACATGTAGAGCTCAATGCGATCCATATGTCTTTCCGCTGCAAGTTTGAGATCATTATGTATTAAAAGCGAGACCCTAGTTCTTTCATATTATGTTGAATTGTATTGAGCCTAAGACTCAAGTCCCTTTATAATTCATGTGTAACGAAGTATTTGATGTGTTATAAGAATGTTGTTCGGTTCAGCCTCGTTCTAAGTTTCTCCCTTTCTATTCCCGTTTCTTTAATCCCTTCCCTAGTCACGATTTCCCCGACTTTACTATCCTTAGTGAAGGGTGGGCGTGACAATTCCATAGTGTACATTTGAGCTTGTTGTTTCTGCAAATGTATATTAAATCCTATTAAAAAACATGCATAAAATATACATTTAGTGAATTATAACTTATTATATAATTTATTTACTTACTCCAAGTCTTCGATGATGATTTCCATTACTAAGCATGATTCCCCCTTCACATTTTTTACTTGTGGCTTTAACTTTTATGTACCACACCAATTACATCTACAAAAAAAATATATTTCAGATAATGTTTAAAAAGTAATAATACATGTAAGAAGGAAATTTTTTTACCGAATAATGTGCCATTTTGATAATCACTTATTTCTGCAACTTCTTTGAAACTTTTGAAGTTGAATCGTTGATAGGGAAATAGGTCATCTTCCGTGCACAACACCTCTGTATGACTGAATATTAAGATCTTGTGCTCGCATGTTGTTGTCTTGATTTTCACGTCGTTTTTGACAACTATGAATTTCATGATTTTGTATATATTGCCATTTTGAAGAACAGGTCTTATATCAGATAGTGCACTGTGTTGCACGCTCGCGTGAATTCATTCTCCCTATCCAAGATAACAAAGAATATTAGATATTTGCATATAATATTGTGTTATAAAGATGATGAATTAATGTAATTAAAAATATTGATACCTGGACATCATGAAAAATGCATTCATGAGTAAAAACTTCATTAGGCTTGTTGAATTTCGGATTATCATAATGATGAATTAATCTCAACTTTAGTGCAAACTGGCTCCTGCCTGGTTGGAGGTCTCGTACTGTGCGGAATGTTGGAGCCATCTTGAGTGAAAGATTTGAAGTTCTTTTAGATGCGTTGGAATTTTATGTGATAGAATGAGTATAACTCCAATATAAATGTCTATATATATATGTGAATATGTATTATTATATGAGTGGGTTTATGGGGTCATGGAAATAACATTTTCTGCACGTTCTTATGAAGTTGAATGAATTTTCAAACGTGGTCTCACCATAACAAAAATATTGTGCTAATTAAATTATTAAAAATTAAAATGATTATAACTTTTATAATTTTAATTAATATAATTAATGAGTAGGCTGATTTTTAGTTGTTATTTGTTTTAAGATCACACATTTTTTTAAAATTTAACTGTCATCCTAAATCTGTGGGGAAAATAATGCAGTAAGTAATTTGAATCAATATTAATAAATAAATTTTCAGAAAAAA